>JAJHUR010095284.1:0-13360 GCA_027495735.1 Lutjanus campechanus | reverse complement strand
AATAAACCATATCAGTAACAACATGATGAAAAGTTGCAATATAAACCCTGTTGTATCTCTTACCACAATATTAAAGTTTATTCTAAAGGGGTGAAAATTCCTCTGACTTGTCGTCACTGTAAACCCGATCACGAGTTCAGACCTGCTGTAAAATGCATCCTGGTGGGAGCAGATGGTAGAGAAATGACATTGTCGCAGGACACATTCTGAGAGAGGATTCCCACTGCTGCGTGAATGGAGGATCCATAGGAAATGAAAATCTCTCCTCCTCAGCTGTTAGCATCAACACCAGGTGCCACCTCCTCTATGACACAGTTTGCAGACAAACGCGGGAGTGCAGAGAGGGAAAAATAACAATACAGTATGAGCCATGAGAGCGGATCCCTGCAGAGTCTGTTTGGGTGTTTGTCAGAGCTTTCACAGTCAATACAAATGATAGGCTGCTTTTGTTTGTTCAAGCACTGAGTTCAAACATTTGCTGTTACAGCAGTGTGTGTCACCTGTAATGGAATTAAATGATAGCTGCAGATGAAAATGAAAATGAGTTTGGTAATTATGTTAAGTAATTCTGGACTGGTGGATGGGATTTAATCAGCGCGGTGCTGCAGTCAATACTTTAGGCCGTCGTGAACTCCAGTCACAGCGATTTGCCAGAGGAGAGACAGGCCCCATTTACTCTGAGTCTGAGGGCAAGAGATGAGATTGAATCATCTTTTTGCATGGAACACGCGCCATTAACGCCCTCCCCGCACACACACACACACACACACACACACACACACACACACACACACACACATCCCCATGCTGATTACGTCAGCCCCGCTGCGAGTCAACAAAAAGGATGAAAAATGTTTCTGTACAGCTGATAAACAGTTGAGAAACTATAAAGACGTCATCCACTGACGGCCCCCTCAGTTGTTTGTGACAGTTTTGGTCAAGTGTGTTTCAGTCAATAACTTACTTCAGCATTATTTTCAGATGGATTCTTTGGATGAAGCCAGGCCAAATGTCTTTGAAGCCCCATTCAGGCTGGATTTATTTCAGTGATTTTAATCCCATCTGGAGCACATACTTGATGCTAATGTTGCAACCCATCTCATAATTACAGCCACAGTGACTTACTGTATTATAATTACCTATGCCAAGGAGGTTATCCTTTCAGTGCTGTTTGTCTGTCTGTCTGTTTGTCTGCAAGAATACAGAAAAACTACTGGTCCGATTTTAGCGAAACTTGGTGGAAGTGTTAAATGTGGGACAAGGAAGAACCCATTAAATTTAGAGATAATAGAGCACAATCGTCATCTCTTGAGGACAAACACAAGTGCGTGTTCTGTCTGGAAAGACGGCATCATGTTCTTTTTAGCTAGCGATACTGGAGGGACATCTTTACTGACAATAAAATACATAGAACAGACAGTTGACCCAAAAAAAACGTGGCAAACTGAAGGTAAGACACGTAATGTCCATCCAAATACAGTCAGCTTAGCTTTTAAGTGCTTTAGAAGTTAGTTGACATTGTTTCGTTCACAGACATTCAGACGTTACCTCAGTGCAAATCCTCTATTGCTTTGATGATTACCCATAATCCTTTGCTATGGCTACTCAATGTAGGTACCGATTAAGAACAGCTGGTGGTGTTGTTATCCCATGTAGCGGGATTTAGCCATTGATTTAACATGAACTTTGAACCATGAACCTCATCTATGTTGAAAAGAAAACCATGTTTTGGAGATGGCTAAAAGACGTTGTTGGGGGACCAGTAAAAGCCACATACATTCACATCTCAAATTTGCTGATGTTCGCAAAACACTGGCTAACTAGCTAATTTCCATCAATCATTAGCGAGCTAGTTAGTTAGAGTTTTGCCAATATTAGCTAACTTAAGATGTGACCTTTTATGTCACTTTTACAGGAAAAGGAGAAAGCTGACCAAGGTTTTCCCAACTGTTATTGGAACACAGACCAAAAGAGGCGGGACTTAGGAAGGGTCAGTTGTAGCAATAGTCTACATTCATGGGTGCCATTAATCCTCTGAGGTCGCCTAGGTAAAGGAGCACTCAGGCACAGTGTTTTGGGAGAACCAGTAAAATTGTCACATCGTTCCAATTGTAACAACACAACTAACACAAAGGTGTAACTATGGAAACGTAAATACACACATAATTATACTCTTACTCACAGAGATGGCGAGTACAAGTACTTGTAGTAGTATTTGTAGTGTCTGTACTTTACTTGAGTATTCCAAGTCTGGCAACTTCTTACTTTTACTCATTACATTTTTACACATTTTTACACAAATATCCGTACTTCCTACTCCTTACATTTTCAAAACAGGCTCATTACTTCAGTTTTAATGCATTTGTTGGGAATTATTGATTATCTTTATTTTGCATCATTGTGTGCTAACTTCTCAACATCGAGACTGATTCCAACCTAAACAGATGGAACAATAACGAAAAGAGAAGACGATTCCTTGGCGTGTCCACCAGTGAACATTACACACGACAGAAATAACAAGAGACAAAAGATGTAAGAAAACAAAAATCAGCGTAAACGAGGTAACAAAAACGATGTAATAAGATGTAACTACTTAAAAGAGCTGATGATGCATAAAACGTAACAAGAAAAAAAGACAGAACAAATTGCGGCATTAAAAATATTAGCTATTAGCAGTTCACATTTGCAATGCAGCCATGGATGTACAAACAGCTCTCACTGGATTACTTGAAGAAAATGTCTTTTTTGAATGATTATGACTTGAAGAAGAACTATGATATTTGACTCAAATGCATCTCAACTCTTTGGTACCGTCCTATATATTTCTCTTTTGTCCTGCTGAATGTCCATGACCGTTACAGACCACATCCTGTAATTTCCCCATGGTTAAACTGCCGTCCAGAAGGAGGAGCACAGTGAACGTTTCATTCCCTACCTGCCCTGTAATATTAATCTCATCCCAATCGGGTTTTAGGGCACTCAAATTCTACTGCAATGGCTTCTCTGCCTTTTCGAGTTTTCTGAAAATTGTCCCCATTTCCCATCACTTTCAGACAAAGCTCATTTTCTGTGTTCAGTTTCCTGGCTGAGGTTTGTGATCTTTCTCACAAATTTGTTCAGCAACATAGCCCAAATTAACTACTGAAATTAGTACATGATAAAGCAGAGAAATGGTCCTAACTTATTTTCAGTGGTTCGCCATAATTGCAACTATGTGAAATATTCTGGAAATGATATCACAGAATCTCTTCTCTCTTCTCTATGAGGCTCTTCTCCTCATACGCTCGAGGACTACACAGTTAAATGTCATTATGTGTTCACACCAGGAGGATTAGAGATATGGATCTGTAACACAAAAGCAACTCTAAAAAGTTGGATTTACTGGATTAGTCCACTAATTAAATGGATGTTTAAATGTTTAAAAGCTTTTAAATATGATCCAAAATGATAATTTTAATTGAGGTTATTTTCCAGTATATGGGTCAGTGCTGCATCATTTTAGACTGTCTTAACTAGCTATGTATGAGGTGGCCTGGTAGCTCGATTGGTCAATCATACACCCCGTGTACTGAGGCTGTGAGTCCTCTGCAGCACCTGTGGGTTCGACTCCTGCCTTTGCTGCATGTCCCACTCTCTCTCACCCCCTTTCCTGTCATTTTCTCAGCTGTCCTATAAATTTAAGGAAAAAGACACCAGCTATGTGTGCAAAGGCACACATGGAATGGCCAATAATGGAGTGCAAATATGTAGAAGAAATGCATACATGTGTACTGTATCACAATGTAAATAGCACATCTCCTAAAACAAGGTGGACAGTAAAAACCTAAGTTTGGTCAGTTTTTTTGGTTTAAGACTGTAAATCTTCACTGATGTGTGATTAGATATTATTTAATGAGTGTGGTAAATACCCTCAAGTGATGTCGCTCCTCTGGAGCTGTCAGCAGTCAAGTGGTATTGTGGATAATGTAGGCATCTGGTTTTCAACAAGGAAGAGGAATGATGATAAATCAGTGGAGGACTCACAATATTGGATTGTTGTCAATACCTGATACGCTGATGTTTCCCAACTAATTTTGGCAAATAATTTTCAATGCTGATACTGATGCGCATATTTTCATTATCAAGTCTCTTCTTCCCACTGGCAGATGCAGACATAAAATACAAAAATACAAAATTAAATACAATGTTTTTCAAAAATAAAATACAGTGCATTTCAAAATGACCTACAGTGCTTTTCAAAATTAAATACAATGCTTTTCAAAATGGACGCATTCACTGACCAAAATAAGAAAACGACTGCTGACAGGGTTTTTATGTCTTTGTTCTTCACTAGTTGGCCATAATCATCCGGATGACCACGCTTTAGATGGAGCAGTTAAACTTATAGTGTTAAAAGAATGTGACAGATGCTGACCAATCATTGCAAACACCAACTCTGATAAACGTTAAGACACTTCCTCCATTTCATTTTAAAGCCCTGTCAATACTGATAATACCGTGCATCTCAACTTCCAACCGACAAAATGTGATGTCTGATGTACTGGTTCTATATATCCTGTTGCTGGAGAACATTTCCAGCTAGTAACTATAACAGCACTGAAAACACATGCAGCCCTAATGCATGGCCCCCACCCCTAGCAGAGAGTGAGCTTAGAAAAATAAGGTATTTTTAAAAGAGATAGATTGTCTTGCACAGCTTTAAATAGTCTTAAAGCTTAAGTGTAAATGGCAGACAGGTTAAAGAGATTTTTAACTAATCCTGCAGTCATTGAAACAGATCGTGGCACATAGTGATAAATCTCACTATGACTGAGGTCTTTAGAGTCTATCACTCTGAGTCTATTTTTTATAAACTGAACATAAAATAGTGTTTTGTTCTCTTTGACCTCGCACCACACATTACTGTAGCCTTCATGGACTTCAGGGATAAATCTTGATGGTAATGGAAATGGCGTGCGTGCGTGCGCGTGCGCGTGCATGTGTGATACCTCTGTGTGTTCCCACTGTGTAACAGCAGTGTTACTCTGGGGTTGGTCTGCTGCTTTTAGCTTGGTGCGTCTCAGGTATGCACAGTTAAAGTGACAGTTCACATATGACTCTCTTAATATGAGTGAAATGTTCTCTTAGTGATGACGAAAACTGCAAGAAACATCTTTTTTTTTCTGTTCATCAAGTATGTTCATTATTTGAATGACATTTTGACAGTTTAATTATGCAGTCAGGGGAGACCGGGGCAAATTTTAACACGCTCAGTTCCTCCAGTCACTTTATAAAAAAGAGTGATGAAACTTTACACATGCTCAGCAGGATTCTCCCTCTGCTTGTGGAACAGGAGTAGGATTATTTCACCTCAGGAAACGTTTTCAACAACAAACTGATTTTGAGATAAAGTTTGTTTTTTGGATGAACAGTATTTTTCTTCTGCTGTCTGAAGTTTAGATGACTACGAATTTTCTCTGACATCAGTTTTATCTCCAGGTGATTGGTGCAAAATGAACATGAACAACCTATGCTAATATAGCTGTTGCTAGGTAACATAGAACATTTTATCATGGCTCTATGATCAGGGGCAATTGTAACACTGTTACAACTGCCCCTGACCCACGTGGCCCACATGTTTATCTGCGTTGGTATACTTTTCTGTTGGAAAATAAACATATTTCACTCAATTTAAATGTAAAAATACTTTTACCGAAATTCACATAATTAAAATGTAGTTATCACTAGAATAGTTACAGTGTTCTGCAAAAATAGAAACAGAGTTTGAATGCTTTGAATGCATATGATGCCTGATATCTAGAAGAATTTGAATCACACACACAAAAAAAACAACTTTGAAACATTTTTAGAGACAGCAGTAATTTTAGATGCAGTACTCTGTTACAGTATAACATTGATTTATTGTTTTAAATTTAATATTATAGTCTTGTTCAAATTAGTGAATATATATCAGCTATATTATTAATTAGTGCACATAAATTTCTTATATCAAAATATCAAAGCACTCTTATGTACTGTTATGAAGGAAAGTGTAAAAGTGTTACAATTGGTCCCAGTCTCCCCTATATTGAAAATCTTTCATAGCTTGTAAATTTTGAATTTCCCCAGGTTCCAAGCAGTATGCTGCTGCACATGTGAGCTTAAACAAAACACTGAGGATAAGATTTACTACAGTTTTTCACCTGTTTGCACCTGTGCAGATGTGACACATTCTGCTCCAAATGCAGCGTAATGAGCCGCTGCCGGAGTAAATCAGACGCTGAATACACACAGATTGAGGTCACAAACTTAATGAAAACCGCAGCACACATCTGCACAGCGCCGTTGCTGCCGATGACTCACCAGGTGCTGAAACAACATGAACAAAAGGTAACGCCTAGTGGGAATCAGTGGCAATCAAATCGAATAGTGGTGAAATACAAACTTAAACGCACAATGTGTCTTCATCCATTGAATGAAGAGTCATCTTTAATCACCAATGGTACAAAACCAGCGCTCTGTGGGAGCAGGAAAGAGGGAAAGAAAAAGTCTCGTATGGAAACTGACAGTACATCTCCTAGCAACGCCTGTTTTCAGATGTCAGTCCGCCAGTGCCGTGACATACAGTATGCCCATCAAGAAGCCCGGGAGCTTAGACACAAACACATCAGCACGTTTTTCTTTTATGAATAATATGCACAATAGCTGCAGTATCAAAATTAATTTCACTTCGACTTTAAAGGGTAACTTAAGCATTTTTCAACTGGAGTCTATTTTCTTATGTTATCGTGTCTAAGTGACTAATGGGAACAACAGTATTTGAAATTGCCCAGTCCAGTATTGAAAGAGAGCGCTGCAGCAATCAGCTGTGAAACTAAGCTACAATGTAATCCTTATGAGCAATGCACACCATCGGTTTAATACCACTGAAAGTGCATGTTTAAAGGATCACTACAGAGATAGACCTTTTTTTTTAAAGAGTAAGAAATGCTTTGATTAACCAGACTCCCTTTGGAGAAACTAGAGTTGCCCCCTGACAGTCGATGATTCGAATCATTAGTTGGAGTCCCCGTAGTCGACTGAGAATCTCCCAGTTGAGCAATCCTTTTTTTGTCCTTTGTCAGTTAGTGTGCTTTACAATTGCAGGATAAAACAGAGAGACGCTTGCAAAAATAGGCAGAGAGAACATTTCTATGAGGAATTAAAGGGAATCATGAATAGTTTAGCTGGTGCTTTTATTAAAAATATCCTCAGGGCCACATGCGCTGTCAATTGACTTATGAGAGAGGGTGAAACGAGAGGTTGGTAAACAGGTTTCAGCTCTTGTTTTTTATCTGCGTCATTGTACACAGAGCAGTGCACCCACAGAGCGCACAGAGCAGGTGACGCTTGTTTTTGTCACTGACAGGCTCAGATTGTTATCAGTGGTGTGTGACAACATTACAGAAAGGATTACGACAGTGAGAGACCTTATTTTAAGGAGTAAGATACGTTTTGTTTAACCAGAAACGGATGTTTAATTGCTCTCGCCAAATTCACCCGAATTCTTTTGCATCATTGTCAACTTCATTCAAACTTTACAGAAACTATGCTACGCTGATTTTATAACTGAACTATCAGAGGACACACACTTTGAATTTATTTGACTGTGAAAATATTGATATTTTGTGAAAATATTGAAATTTTCACATCACAGATCACGAAGAAAGGTGTTAAAACCTGAGTCTGTCTGGTGAAACAAAGTTTGTCTTGGCTCATCTTTCCACTGTACCAAAACATTGTCAACTCTGGTGTCGTCAAAATAAACCCTTTGTCCAGGAGGGGGTCATCCCTATGTTCCCCGCTGTTGCCAGTTGATGAACAAACCGGGGAACTGTGATCCCAGCTTTTCCTTAACGGGTCCTATAATATTTAGGGCTTATTTTTTTCCACCATAATTTCCATAACTGCTGAATTGTGTGACTAGGGTTAGGGTTAGGTGACTATCACACTCAGATTAAAAATTCAGTGTGCTATTTTCTACTTTCTTTTGGATGGATGATCACTGTCAACATTACGTAGGCATCAAGCAACTTCTCTGTTCATTTGCAAAAACAAAAGCCAATTTACAGCCTGTTCTCTATAGGCCTATTTGGATATGTGTGTGATATGCCCTGTACATAAGCCAATTAAAAAATATATAAATAAATAAATAAATAAATATCAACATTATATAGTAGGCTATTTTAAAAATAACAGACCGGGGAACATAGGACCCTTTTTTTAAAAAAAGGTCTTATGTTCCCCGGGGCCTTTTTGGGGAAAAGCGGGGAACATGGGTACGCTCCCTTGTTGGAACCATGGAAAGATGTGCCAAGACATTTTATTGAGTTTTATTTTGTTTCTGTGAGTTTGAATTAAGTGTGTTTTTGCAAACGGAGTCAGGTTAGTTTGCGAGAGCAATAAAACAGCTGTTTCTGGTTAAACTAAGCACTTCTTACTCTTTAAAAAAGGCCTTTCTCTGTTGTTATCCTTTCTATAATGTTCTCAGACCAATCTGAACCTGTCAGTGGCAAAAGCAAGCACTTTAAGTGGGCGTACTTTGGCAGTGCACAGTGGTCCATAAGGATTATGTTGTAGCTTAGTTTCACTTCTGACATCTGCAGCGGTCTTTCTCAATACTGGACCAATTTCAAAAATTGTTGTCGCCATTAGTCTCTTAGACACATGACATGGGAGAGTAAGGCCCGGGCTGAAAAATACTGAAGTTACCCCTTAAGATGTGTGTTTGTGATAATCTCCCATGTGCGTGACCTACCACGTTCTCTTCTCTGGCTCGATGGTATCTCCATGAGGCCAACATTGTAACATTATTCATATTTTTTTTAATATATTCTCCCACAGTTCGAGTTTATCTCCATTAAATGTTACACACGGCATGACTGAGCTGCCAACATTATGACTCAGATATTTTAAACTCATGTCTGTTTGTGGACAAATAAAGATAAAGATGCACAAACAGGAAAATGGAGAAATGATTAAATACTTCACTTACTTATTCTCAATAAATAACCCCTAACTTCTCTCCGAGGCCTAGAGTTTTTTTTATCAGCAGTAAAATACTGGCACAAACAGAAGAAGCTGAAAAAGATGGTGATCTTCCAGAAGAAATATTACCATCCTCTGCAAAACAAACAGCATTTCAGTATAATTTTACTCTTTTGGATGAAGACATTAAAAAAAAGCTCCGTGTTTGCTCTTAAACTCCCAGATTCAGGCCTTACATCATTGACAGTGTATTGGACGGAGAAGGGTGTCGTGATCAGACCCAGCTGGGCCTGGCAGCTTTGCCTCTGGATCTGATCTGAACTTTTTTTTTCTGAGATCAGAGTGATAAAAAATCAGAAAAACAGGACACTTGAACAGTGAAAATAGCCATCGTTGCTGGTAAAAGGAAGGAGCCTATGTAAGATGTAAATCAACTGGCGGGCAGTTTGTCATTGTCTATTCAAGAAGAGTGGTTGTGATTGTGAATCATGGAAAAAAAGGCAGGATTAACAAGGCTTACTGTTCGTTGTCTGGCTGCTTAACAACAGCTCCTTTCAGCGCGCTCAACAAGTCCACTCAGTGGTTTGAAATGAGGCAGCTGCACGGCTGAATGTGCGGAGCAGCCAGCAGACCTGGTCTCCTCTCTGCTTTACAACCAAGGTCTGGGACCCCTGCAGAGAAAACTGTGAGGTAAACAATGTGACAGGAGATATTCTCAGGGCAGGGTTACTTTTTTTTTTTAGCAACATAAGGACCAGACATGTCTCCGTAAAAAGAAATGTGCTTTATTTGCCGTCAGCTGTGTTTGATGGAAGTCGCACTCTGGGTATGAAGAGCGAGCCAGGACACACAGAAGAAGGCGGTGACAAGAACAAATCAACAGGGCGCACCAGAGCTATCCTCAAATATCACCATATGCACAGCTCATTGTGTTTACAACTTTGATTTTATTAGTTTTGGCATAATTTGGTTAGTAATAAAAATATTAGACTTAACAAGTTGGATGCTTACATCTGGGAACAGGCAACACTGCTACATAAGCTGCTTTTCCACTGTAGTACCACTTCAAACTAGGTCTGTCTTCAAGCCAGCGGTTGTTAACAGCCTCGGGCCAATTATGTTTCCACTGTTGCACCAATAGCCCCGCAGTATTGCCCTAAAACCCACCCAAAACATGTCGCCTCTGTGTAAACATCACCCATCCCGCCCACTTCATGTGAATGGGAAGTGGGGAGCAGAAGCTCATCAGTGTTTCCCACATATATAGACTTTACTTGGGCGCCCAGATAAACATGTAAAAATGTAATCGCAGGTGAAAAAAGAGTAAGAGTAACTAGGGGTGTAGGTGTGAGTAAGGAAAAGCTAGGTGAGCAGATCAAAATAGTTTGTTACTAAACAATAAAATAAAGGGGGGAAGTAAAATAAAAGTGGCAAAATAAGCAATAACCTACTAGAAATGGAGTAATTGTGAAATAAAATAATGTTATATTTATTATATTATGGCTCAAATCCAACAAATTCCCTACAGATAAACTGTTATTTAATACAAAGTATGTATGCCAGCCAGGACCAGGCACAACTACCTACTGCAGAAGCTGCTGTAGAAAGGAACATAAGGGAAACCAAAATGTTTGGTGTTGCTGATCTTTGCTTGGTGGAGTGATGGAGGCTCAACGGTTAGACTGAAAAATTATGTTGGCTACACGGTGCACAGAGCCCAAAATGTCATCATTTTACCAATACTGTCTGTTGCTGTCCATTCTTCGTTTCTGCGTTATTCTTCAGCAATGAAATCGGGTGGATGAGAAATGAGCTTCTGCGCTGACATCTTAAATTACCTGCACCTGTCTCCCTGCCCGAAGCCAGCTGGCTGGCTGGAAACATTTATGAGAACAGTAATACTGAACCTGATCAGTAAAGTTGCGGGCACAAAAACCAAAACAATGAGCTGAAAGATGTTAAAACGCTCCACAAATCTGAAAGGAACTGCAGAGTCGGGTGATAATTCTCTCTGGGTTTGTCTCTCGACAAGACAAGAGTGACGCCTTTCACATTATGTGTTGTTATTTGACAAATCGTTAATATTGAAATATGAAGCAGTGTAGCTTTTAAGTTACAGGTCAGCATCATTATAACCTGTTAATCTGTACTGAGTACAGTTTGACGCTCCATGGTTTGTGAAAAAAGTGAAACACTGATTAAACATACAGAACCATTCTGCTACCCTCAACACAGGAGAATTACTGAGCATTTGAGAGGTCTTCCTAGGCCGTGTTGCCCTCCAGTTTTAAAGCCAGGCGTCTGCTGGCTTTTAGAACCCTAAAACTTCGCCAGGCAAGATGTTGACTGACAACCAATGAGTAAACAACTGCCTGTCTGTCGACCAGTTGGCCCTGAACCTCAATCTGTCTGTCAGTCTGCCCGTCTGTCTGTCTGTCTGTCAGTCTGTCTGTCTGTCTGTCTGCCTCCCCTGGGTCTTGCATCTGTGCTTTTTTTTTTTTTCCAAATGGCTCGTTTAATTTTCATGATGTTGGAAGGGAAATAATGAGGTCTTGCTGAGCTTTTTCTTGACCACAACATCGTTTGCCATGGAAACTCATGACACACTGATATACACCCACACACCCACACACAAACAAGCACACACACACACACACACACACACACACACACACACACACACACACACACACACGCACACACACATTGTCGTGTTTCCATCATTTAAGAGGACATTGACTTGCATTCATTTTCTGGAGACTTACTCCAATCATACCAGAAACCACTAACATAACCCTAACCCTTATGCTAACCTTAATCTAACCTTAAAGTCTTCACCCTAAAATTTAATGATCTATATTTGTCTCCATAAGGAAGATGAGTCCTCACAATATGACTGTGGAAACAGAAGTCCTCATAAACCTGTTCACCCAGTCCTAAACCTAATCTACCCTAGCTTTAAACCAAATCTTCAGCCTAAAATTCAATGATTTAGACTACCTTATAGGCTAATATAATATATATCTTGTGTTTTGTCTTTCTACCTGCAATTGGTCCCCAAAAGGACAACAAGTCCTCACAATGTGAGTGTGTAATCAGATTAATATCCCCATAAACCTGTTTACCCAGTCTTAAACCAAAGCTCCCCTAACCTTAAACCAAATCTTCACCATAAAATCAATGATTTAGGCTACATTATAGCCCATATATCTTGTGTTTTGTCTTTCTACCTGCCTTTGGTCCCCAGAAGGACAGCAAGTCAATCAGCAATCAGGTTTATGTCCCCACAACATCAGTAATATATGTCCACAAATGATCATTCTTGATTATTCTTCATCCTAAATAATAACAGATTTACCTTCCCCTCCAACTGTCTCCCCACTTATGTCTTGTTCTGTCTGTCTGCGTCTGTACCTGTCTGTCTGCCAGCCTGTCAGTGTGTCTGCCTGCCACCTGCTGACTGGCTGGCTGTGGCCGCCGCACCGACAGATTTATTGGCTGCCTCCCACCTGTGCTCTGACAGCCAGCAGAGAGAGAAGTTGAGTGTTGACCCAGGATGTCTGTGCCTCTCTGCTTCGTCTCACCAGCAGGCAAAACCAGGCGGGGAGGATATTAGCCCTGATATATATTTAAATTTTCACGTCTGTGTGGGAGGGAAGGACATGAAGAAGTGTGTAGCCAGTTAAGATGAATGTAGGGTTCGACCAGCATGGGCCACCATCTTAGTGTGAAGCAGCCAATACTCGAGCAAACATTTAATATTCTGATATCCTGAAGCCGCTTTTTAAGCAACATTATGAAGATATCTAGAACCTGCATGGTTTGATAGAAACCCCTGTCAGACAGAGAAGCAAGCAATTATTGGAAATGTTGCATTGCTGGTTTCTAACCCATTTTCCTGCCAGTAGAAAGTCATTGATTTGCCATCTTGTTCCCTTTCACACTCAATCACTGCTGCTTTTTTTGCAAACCTTTCACAAGCTTTTATTAATCAGCTCCTGCAGAGAGCTCAGACTGTGGAGGAAGTTTGATGTCTTCTGTATTATTTGTTAATGGAAACATGGTGAGGCGGTGGAAGCTTTACAAAGACCTGCTGAGGAAGAGCAGCTGAAACATCTTTACTGGGAGAAACGACTTTAGAAACTTTTTCTGTCCATTTTAGGTAGATAGAGATAGATACTTTATTGATCCCATGGGAAATTTAGGCATCCAGAAGCTTATATGATGCGTAGAAAAAGACAGATACACACAGGTATACAAGAATGGAAATAATACAAGAAAAAAAATGGTTTAACCATTTATGAATTTTTGGTGCTTGTCAATAAATCCATTAATTCAACAAATAAAATAGTAA
>JAJHUR010095283.1:0-14895 GCA_027495735.1 Lutjanus campechanus | reverse complement strand
GTTGAGTCTCCCTTTTTCTTGTTGCGTGTTTATGTATTTTTTTGCCTTAATTTTACATTTTTCATCTTGTTAGGTTATTTTCGTCATGTCATGTCTTTTACGTGTTTTCGACTTGTTGTGTCTTTTTGTCTTGTTACATAATTTTTTATATTGTTGCATCTTTTATGTTGTTTTTTAAATCTTAGTTTTCATGTAATTTTGTGTTGTTGCATCTTTTTGTCTTGTTTGCTTGCTATGTTATCTTGTTTTCATTTTATTATGTCTTTTACATTGTTTTTTGTCTTGTTATGTTTTTTGTCAGTTTTATCTTGTTCTTTTACATTGTTTTTCATTTTGTTACATTGTTTTTCATGATGTTGCGTTCATGATGTTGTTTTGGCTTGTTACAACATTTTTTGTGTGGCTATGTCTTCTGTTGTTTTTCGTCTTGTGTCTTTTACATCATGTTTTTTGTTATATGCTTTATGTGATTGTTTGTCTTCTTATGTCTTTTACACCATTTTTCATCTTATTGTGTCTTCTTTGTCTTGTTACGCCTGTTGTGTGTGATATGCACTGATGAATACACTAAGGAATTTCCTGTTCTATGTGTTATTGCTCTGTCCATTTAAGTTGAAATTGGTCTTGATATTGGTAGGTGGCGCAAAATGATGCGAAATAAAAATAATAAGTAACTCCATTAAAAATGTAAGGAGTAGAGAGTATAGTTATTTGTGTTGTAGAGAGTAAAAGTTAAAAGTTTTCAGAAAAGTGAATGCTCAAGTAAAGTTCAGATACCTGAAAATCTGCTTAACTACAGTAACAGTAACTATTTGTAATTAGTTACTTCTCATCTCTGCTGTAGATTAATTCATTTGAGGAGAGGAGAATAACTGACTGGTGCTCATGTCCAGTTCCTCTAAAACTTCAACTCCCATAATTCCTTGTCCTACGTAAGAAGTAACCACGGTGATGTCGAAGGTGGGTGACCACAGTAAAGTGCCGGGGAATACGAAGATGTAGTTAAACTACTTATGTTTGTAGTTTTGCAGTTGTATGAAACATTTCATTGGGTGCGTGGACATCAGTAGCCTCTGTGAGTATTCACTTAAAGTAGTAACAACCGAACTGCCGCTTCATAAGTGGACAAACGTGCTATTAGCACTGTTAGCAGCTAGCTTGCATGTACAGTAGCATGTGAGCTAGTCACACTTTTGTTTATGTTTTGACCAGCCCGCTCATAATATTTAGCTCTAACATGTGGTTCATAACAGCGAGTTTAACAGCTAAATTCATCTTAAAATGTTAGTTATTTCGCATGTCAGGCCTGGCAATAACGGATACTTTTAGGTAACTTATTGAACAAAATTTTAAGTTTTGTTAGTAGAAGTCAGTCTTGCCTCGGAATGATTTCTTAATACATCTTTTGATCGTTGATGTTGGTGAAATCAGATGTCAAGATCAGTCAATTCGATGTAAATAATCAAACAATACTTTCATATTCATTATTTCATACAAAGTGTACAGATGAGATAGTGTATAGTGACTATTAGTTTTAATGTGAATGTAATACCTAGGCGGCCAGAGGGATTATTCAATGTATATTTCAGTCAGTAGTGACTCTCCCGTAACTGCTTATGCTGCATTTTCCTTTAAAAAAAAAAACAATGTATGGGCTTATATGAACCTAAATCACCACCTATGACCTACTAGGAGTGTGTGGTGGCGGCTGTCCTTGCAGAGACTAGAGCTGCAGTGATTATGCAGTGATATTTTTTTAGGGAAAAAAGTCAAAATTCTCTGATTTTAATTTCTAAAGTAAGAATATTTGCTGGTTTCTTTGCTCCTCTCTGACAGTAAAGTGAATATCAGAATCAGAATCAGAATCAGAAATACTTTATTTATCCCCGAGGGGAAATTGTTGAATATCGTTGGGTTGAGGATCAAACAAGACATTTGAGGACGTCACCTTGGGCTGTAGGGGACACAGATGGATACTTTTTAGCATTTTCTGACATTTTATTAAACAAACAACTAATTGATGAATTGAGAAAATAATCAACAAATTAATTGATAATGAAAATAATTGTTAGCTGCAGCCCTAGCAGACGCCTTGTCTTCCTGTCTTTCCTTATTTTGTCCTACAAAATCCTACTGATTCTACATTTAAGACAAAGTCACATTAAGCCAAGAATCAGTATACGAATTATATAACTTGAGATGCCTGGTTGTGAAATTATGGACCAATACGATGCTGATGTTTAAAATAACAATTTGTCCTATTTCTGATACCGGTGTCTTCTTGTGGTTGTTTATATTGTTTTTAGTTATTCTCCTTTGGTTAGGGAAACAGAGAAATATTTTTGTTTAAAAAAAAAAAACATGGCACCTGTTGTTCTCTTATGTCATACCAGAGTTTTTTCCAGCCAGTGGCTTCTTGTAAGAAACAGCAGCTGAGTATGCAAGCCACCAGGGGTGGAAGTAACTAATTACAACTAAGTCATTTTTGGGGGGTACTTGTACTTTTATGAGTATTTTTCCAAGTCTGCAATTTTACTCACATGTAAATATGCATCCCACTATGTAATGTACTTAATTACTTTTAATCATAATTTAGTACAATTTGAACTAATATCCAAACCCTTCATCCGCATTTTTGTAGGCAATAAGACTGATCTGATCACAAACAGGCCGAGGAAAACTTTGACATACGGACAGAAAAAAGCCTCCACTGCAGCAGGTACAGGTTTCGAGAGGTGACAGTGACCACTGAGCAGAACAGAGCAGGAGCTGAGAGTAATTTAGACTGAAGATTTGGAGAAACAGAAACCCGTTTGATTGAATTCCTCCTCTTGATAACGCATTAAACATTAATGGTTAAAAAGTAACTAAAACTCTGAGCATTGTTTGAGAAGAATACTTAATACTTTTACCAGTAGTTTTACTTGTAACTGAGTAGTATTTCAGCAATGTAACAGTAATGACACTTGAGTAGATTTTCAGTACTTTTTCCACCACTACAAGCTACTGTTGTCTGAGTCCACCTGCAAAACACCAGTGTAATATTTAGTTAACGCAAAATTGTTGCGACTAGTGATGATAATGATTAACTGATGATCAAAACAATCAGTTTTTAAGAATTTGATCAATCATGTAAAATTTAATTCAAATAAAGATCTGGATTATAGCAGAGATTATTTTATGAGCCCACTCTGAATATTATCTGATATTCAATTCAATATGTAGACCTTTATGTCTTTATATGTTTCATAGGCTATATAATGCTGTCAGAGAATATACAAAATGTCGCTCTGGAAAAAAATGCATTAAGTTTTGTTTGGTATATGGAAATTGTTTAAGTTTCTGTAATTATGATTAATCGATAAATTGATTGTTAATGTTACCAGTGATCATTTAAGGAAAGAGCTTACAATTTGCATTCCTGGTTGCAACACAACAGTTGAACATCGGCCACTGCATCAGTAAATGTCATCTTATTTGCCAACAGGCCAATTGTAAGCAACAAGGCAACTACTGGCAGATAAATCGGTGTCTCCCTAATATAAACTATCATCCAGCTCCAGTAATCATCTAGTAATTTGTGTTACCTACAAGTAAATATTGCAGAAATTAGAAATTTGTCCGCTAGTTGTAACATACAGTCATCACTTTCCTCTGCAGAGCTCATAGAACAATTAAAAACTGGAAAGGATGCATTGGCTGTAGATCCTGCTTTGTACTCTGACGGCCCTCCCGTGAACAGAACACACGATGCCCTACCACTGTGTGGCCTATGGATGCGGCAAAACTGCAGAAGATGGCGTGACGCTGTTTAAGTTCCCCAAGGACCCTGAGGAGTTTCGTAAATGGGAGAAGCAGGTCCAGCGCACCCGCACCCAGTGGGTGGCCACAACCAACTCTCACCTCTGCAGCGAGCACTTTGGCAAGGAGTACTTTGAGCCAAGGCCAGCCACGGGTGCTCTGAAGCTGAGGCCGGGAGCTGCTCCTACAGTGTTTGTCCGTCCGCACTGTTCCTTCTGTAGCGGAGTGGGCTGTAATAAGTGCCTGCCTGCAATCCAGCGACGGGGCATTACGGCTGAACCAAGAGCGCGTTTCTTAAGTGTGAGTAGTTATTATTGTGGAAAGGTCACTGCAGAGAGAAATCCAGTGTTTCTGTCACTCTGAGAGCTGTAAACTAGCCTCACTGCTTTCTATTTATTATTCTGTTTTTTTTCTCTTCACAGGCAGAAGACAATGAATTGGCGCCCATTCAGTTTGATGATACTGATGGAGGTGGTGATGAAGAACATTCATCAGGACGAGGGGAACAAAACGAAGAAGAACGCGCAGGTGAGGTGCAAACAAGGAGACAAGGACAAGGAGCAAGGGTCGAGAGACAAAGTTCACCTTTTTGCTCTTGATTCCTTTTTAACATTCCATCGAAAGGAGTGATAGAACTTCACGTTTCACTTGAACCAATAAAAGTCACACCTGTGTAAGCTCCAGGAACTGTAAATAAAGTTGGATGTTTTCTGTAAAATGTTTTTATTCGTTTATCTTCACAGTGGTCTGTGAGATGTGTGGCACAGTCGGCGATAGCAGCACCTTCTTCTCAAAGACTAAGCGTTTCTGCAGTTTATCCTGCTCACGTTCCTATTCATCAAACTCCAAGAAGTCCTCCATACTGGCACGTCTGCAGGTGAGAACACACCAACAGATTGCGAATGATGAATTTGTTTGCAGGGATGTTATTGTCATTTTTCTCATGTACAAGATGTAACATTTTTGGGTTGAAGCGTTTCATTCATGCGTGCTGGTGTTAGTTCTGATGTTACAATCAGCTCACTTGTTTTCAAGCAGGGCTTTATTTTTCCTCCAGAGCTTCCCAAAAGTGAGTGTTTGTACTCTTTTTACATAATGCACATCAAGAGGTTTTCTGCCCAAAATGCCCTTTGTTTGTGTGGCTTTGTCAACATACGCTGCTGGTTAACTGATGAGAGAAGGTGAAACGAGCGGTTGTAATCAAGATCCAACTTGTTTTTTAAGCTGCGTCACTGTACACAAAGCAATGCAACAGGGAAGGAGTTCAAGTATTTCAGGGTCTTGTTCATGAGTGATGAGAAAATGGAGCATGAGATCAACAGGTGGCTTGGTGCAGTGTAAGCAGTCATGTGGGCATTGTACCAGAACTGTCATGATGAAGAGGGAGCTGAGCCAAAAGCAAAGGCAAAGCTTTCAATTTGATCTGCGGTTCGGTTGATGTACGTTGCAGCCCTCACCTATGGTCATGGAGCTTTGGGTAGTGACCAAAAGAATGAGATGGCAGATACAAGCAGCCAAAATGATTTTCCTTTGTAGGGTGACTGGGCTCAGCCTTAGAGATAGGGTGAGGAGCTCAGACATTAAGAGGGAGTTTGGAGTAGAGCCTTAGAGTCGAAAGGAGCCAGCTGAAGTGGTTTGGGCATCTGACCAGGAGGAGGTTTTCCTGGCACGTCCCACTTGGGGGAGACCCTGCAGTAGACCCAGAACCAGCTGGAGGGATTATATATCTCATCTGGCCTGGGAAGGCCTCAGGATCATCCAGGAGAAGCTGCAAAGTATCGCTGGGGAGAGGGACGTCGCAAGGAAATCACCTGCTACCACCATGACCAGATCTCGAATAAGCAGAAGAAAACAGATGGATAGATGGATGGCAATGCAACAGCATGGCAGGATATAAACTTTATAAACTTATCCTCTAGATCAGTCATTCCCAAAGACTGGGTCAAGACCCCACAGGTGGGTCACAGCAGAGTTTATTTGGGTCACCAAAGAAATAAAAAAAACTATAGAAGAAGTATTTAACATGTATATATTTTAAATATGTGTATATTTTATGCACAAATGAACTCTTCCCAAGGTTTATTGATAGGGTCTTTTGTAAAATGGGTCGCTATGGTTTGTCATTTTTAAAAAGTTTGGGAAACACTGCTCTAGATCACCACAAACCAGAAAACAAACTGTGATGGAAGAAGAGAGGAGTGACTGAAACGGAGTGCAGGTGACATGCTGTCAGCCATTTCACCAGAGCGCACCGTTGAGCGTGCAGGACAGGTGACGCTTGTTTGTTTTTGCCACTGACAGGCTCAGATTGTTATAAGTGTCTGATAACATTATGGAACGGATCACTACAGTGAAAGACCTTTTTTTAAAAGAGTAAGATACGTTTTGTTTAACTAGAAACAGCTGTTTTATTGCACTTGCCAAACTAACTCCTTTGTACATCTACTTTTAACATATCGTCAACAATCGTCAGCTTCATTCAAACTGGACAGAAGCAAAATAAAACTCACCAAAAGCGCCTTCATCCGCCTTTTCACTGTTCCAACAATCACCAACCCTGGTTTGGTCAAAATAAACTCTTATGACGTGAAGGAGCGTGGCGCGTACTGGGCAGGTGACGCTGGACAGCAGCTGCAGCAGCACTGCTGCCTGGGGCAAGTGACTCCATGGTGTGCTGATTTTATAACTGAACTACAGGAAAATGCACACTTGGACTTTGTCTGACTATGTGAAAATCTGATGTTTTCATCTCACAGATGATGGTGAAAGTCATTCAAAAGCAAGTAAAATCTCTACTCATATAGGCTGATGGGAATTTACTGTGATGAACTGAAAGTTTGTTTCCATAGTTAGTGTTGTTTTTCAGCTCCATAGCTTCTTAAAGGATTTATCATACAGCAATGTGGTAGATCTTTTGCATAACCATTTCTGTCTACTGCACCTCCTCTGCTGCCTTTAGACCAGTGACAGAGTGGGTTACAGTTATGGAGAAGCAGTGACACCTCACCTCACCTCACTAGTCTTCATCTAGCTGATCTTCATTCCCAATTCTTATCCTTCCTCTTGAGAGAGAGACCCAGGCTGCCCCCCTCATGTTTTTCTTCAGGTTCCTTTTCTCTTCTCTGCTGCCATTTTTGTTCTTTTTCCTCTGACAAGGCAGACTGTAGAACATCATCTAAAGCCTGTGCATCCGTCAGGTAGAAGTTCTGCACAGCCATAGAGTATCTGAGACCTGAAGACCAGCTATACTCTGCAACTAGTATAAACAACAATGTATTTTGGAACATTTCCATTACAAAAAAAAAGTAGTTTTCACCAGCATCTTATTGACTTTTGTAATGTTACACTGTGTCAGCACTGACCTTAATGAAAATGGAGACTTTTACGATTTCACATGCAGTCAGGGTCAGCAGAGCATGTCTTGTTTGCCAGGTGTGAGCACAGAGGTTAATGTAGTACATTTAGTAATAGAGGAATGCAGTGCAATATGAAGGGCATATTGTCAAGACTTAAAAGGGGATGTGGGCTGCCACTTCTTGTTTCAGTGCTGAGAGGCACCCAGACCAGGTTGTTTTTGTGGTTTTTGGCATTATTGTTGTTTCATTGGTTGTTTTTCATGACAAATATTCAGCCAGAGCGCTACTGTTCTATTCTATGCGTCAATGTGATTTGTTTAGGTTTGAAAATTTTAGGTGTACTTCATCAAGTTACAGGTTTGTGTGTGCTGTTCAAAGCACCCTAAAATTGAAATTCTTAGCACCTTAACATCTGGTTTGTCCCTTTTGTTCCCCCTTATGGTTTGATCATATAGGATCATATAGTCCCCACAGGTTGCAACTAACACTTATTTTCATTTTTCGATTAACCTGCCAGTTCTTTTCCCAAACGAATCAATTCATCTTGAACGTCATGTCAAGTCCATCTCAATTTCCTAAAGCCTAAGGTAATGTCTTCAAGTTGCTAGTTTTATCTGACCAATAGTGGAACATCCAAAGATATTTAGTTGCCCACCCCCCAAAAAAACAAACAAAATAACTCAAAATGTTACTTGATTATCTAAATTTTCTGTCACATGACTAGTTGTTTGCAACTGTAGCTGAAACTTGCACCGAGTGAAATATTCAAATCCAAGATGCCATGTTTTTATGGCTGCACCATTTCCACCAAATTCGATTTTTTTGTATGCGCTTTCCAAAAATTCAACCATAACCATACCTTTGGAAACAGTTTCTTCCAGGATTATTTATGTGCACCAAGAGATCACTTTGAGTACATGATATTATTTCAGAGGTGGAAGAATTACTTACATCTTATTCTTAGTTTTAGGTGATAATACACTGAAAACATACTTGTTTATATGAAGTTATGAGTCTTAAGATTTTCATAAAACCAGACCCTGTTTTTATTAACTTTTACAGTCAGTCAGTGTTCTTTCAGCAATACCCATCCCAATTATTTATATTCTTATAATTGCGTTTGTATATAGTAGTGGTGGAGACTGCCATTCCTGCTCTGGATTCAAATTGTCTATCCAAACCCATAAAAACATTCTTAGGAATATTCTACTTTAGTTCTGCCACATTCTGTCAGTAAATCCCTTACAAACGAATGGTGGCAGTATTCCGCCAGAAGCGGTCTGTCGGTCGCCATTTTTAGTAAAGGTGGGTAGAAGAAGAAGAAGAAGACCGCGCTGGACTTGAATCAGTGCAGCGACCTGAGAGGCAGTCTGCGGGCCTGTGTGACTCTTTCGTTCACCGGACACGTCTCTAGTCAAATTAAACCCAATGGTTCATAAGTGTTGCGTTGAGGCCTGCTCGAACAAGAAACGACGGAACCTCGCCTTTCACCGGTTTCCACTCGTCGACCCGGAGAGACTGAGGCAATGGCTGTTTGCTCTCAACATCGACGTAAACACTCCACTGCACGTTATCAACAAGCTGTTCGTCTGTCAGAAGCACTTCCAGCCCGACGACTACTACGACTACGACAAACCGGACCAGTCTTGCCGCCGGGGCCGCCTCCTCAAGACCACCGCCGTCCCCACCCAGTTCAGACACGCGCACACCTCTGAGACAGGTGACCCCACCGAAAGCATCATTTACCTGGATCACCTGGTAAGTTACTGTGGTACAGAGAGGGTGGCAGTACATTTTTCTTCCTCTGCAACTCACTTACAGAATAGAACCTGCAAAGCACAAAGCAGCCAGTAATGGGAGATCAGAAACAGAGATAGACTGATATCCCAGCAAACTCTATTTATAATGGAATTGGCATATATGTGGTCTTATATGTACCAATGTGAAAACTTTGTTTTAACAGAACATAATGCAGAATGTGTGTATTTGTTAGCTTCATAGGCAGCATTTTATGTATATTTGATCATTTTCTTGATTCAGGTTTAATATATGCACATATTTTGCTCTACTGTCTTTTTACTTCTATTTTTTTTTATAATCATTAAAAATATCAGTAAAGTACCCTGCTTCCATTACATATCTATGTCACAAATGTTGAGGGATCACTGCAAAAAAATGTTTGTTTATTAATATTCTGTTAAGATAATTATATTTTGTGTAACGAATATCTATGTCAATATATCTATTGCTCCCCAATATTGGTATCTGCTCCAAAAGTCTAATATTGGTTGGGCCTTAATCAGAATTGTTGCAATTTTGAATGATAATTAACACTAAAAACATATTGCAATAAGCTGAATATGAGATCCCAGCAACAAAAAGTTTTCATTTTCTTATTTATCTGAATTGTCTTAACAGAGAAAAAACGATTTTCCAGGATTATTTGTTACACAACCAACTGTACAAAAAAGAGCTGAAACGATTAGTTGATTAATCATTTAGTCCATCATAGAAAATTAATTGGCAGCTAATTTATCACAGATTAATTGTGTAAGTCACTTTTAAGCAAAGTTGGCACATTCATTCTTAAGTTTCTCTACTCTTGTCTCGTAGTTTCCTCATTTCCTAGTTGTCTTCCTTGTTTCTTGCTTGTCTAGTTTCCTTGTTTCCACTTCTAGCTTCGTAGTTACCTTCATAGTTGCCTTCCTTGTTTTCCACTTCCTTTGCCTTGTTTCCTAGTTTCCTTCCTAGCCCTTCCCAGTTTCCTTCCCTGTTTACTTGTTTCCTTCTTAGTTTTCTGTTTTTCTAGTTTCCTTCCTTGTTTCCTACTTTGCTAGGTTCCTAGTTTGTGTTCCGTGTTCCTTCTGTGTTGATCAGTTTATTGTCACTGATGAGTAAAGAAAAAAAAAATCACATCTGAGAAGCTGGAATCAGATTATTTGGATTTTTTTCTCACAAATGAATCAAATTGATTAATTAATCATCAAAATAGTGTGTGATTAATTTAACAGTTAGCAACTAATTGATTTAGAAACTAATTGTTGAAATTCTGGAAAAATGTGATGCAAAGTTGGTCATCCCCACTAATCATGAATCATATATCAGATCATATATCTGTAAAAAAAAAAAAAATATATATATATATATATATATATTGTGCAGCTCTATTCACTGATTGTATTTTGACTTGATGTTTTTCAGTCCTCTGTGATAGGAAACTGAGTATACGTTTTGGACAATTTATCGTTGGACAGAAGCTATTTGAAACCATCAACATTCAACTCCTGAAAATATTTGATTGGCATGTCTTCTCCCTTTTTCATGTCATAGACAGAACAATTGATTAATGGAGAAGGTCATTAGCAGAATAAGTCACGTCCCACGACTAAACCTTTTCTTTGAAGTATTTAGATGGAACTGTAGTTGTGATTTGTTGTGTGTGTTTTGTATATCTCCTGTATGTGACTGTATATATTACTATTCTTGGGGAAAAGTGCAATAAAGAAAAAAAAAAAGCATTCGCTAGGTCTTTCTTCATGTGTCAAGTTTTGTAGGAAGAGAGCTTGCCCGGCAATGAATTTTGTCCCAAAGAGGTTTTGACAAATGTTCTATTTTGCCACCAATTTCACTGCCGTTCACCTGAATACTGACCCCAAACTGAAATGAACTGTAAGTCAAAGCATTAACGTGCACAGAGACATTTCCCACAATCACAGCCAGTCTTCTCTTTACAAATCAGGAAATGTAACCTAAACGTGTCAAAGTTTTCACATTTGACTGCGGCTACTGGATCTGACTCATGACTTTTCTCCCCTGCAGGTTAAATGTGCTACATCTTGTTTTAAGTGCTTAAGTAGCCACAAAAATGAGGACAATGACATGACTTTGCTCAATCTTTCTTTATGCTTCTCTCTCCAGGGAAAGCCCCCCTCGAAAAAAGCCACAGTGCTGAACAAGGTGAACAAAGCCCCTCCGGCCCCAGCAGGACCTGAAGGTGAGGCCACCGAACACACTCGCGAACACACTCGCAGACAACACATTTAATACAAAATCTTACTCGAGCTGCATGATTCCATTGTTCTTTCCATTCTGTAGTGTCTGCTGCTGGTTTTGATTGGGGCTCCTACCTGGAGAAGGAGACGTCTCTGGCTGCATCTGTGTCCTGCTTCAAACATGTGAGTCCTGTCTGCTCAGTGTAATAAGAGCCAATGGGCCTCATATGCAGGAACCACTCATAGGAACAGTTCTTAAGTGGAGTGTAAGAATAATCTAGCAGAACTTGTCACATTAACACATTTTCTTGTATTTTGAGTGGTCCAGACCTGTCGTAGGAGTCGTGCAGTCGGTCTGCTGTTATCCAAACACAAATTTTCCACCAATGATTTTGTATTTCATTAGTTTCTAAATAATCAGTTTAAAGCAAGAAGTAAACTCTGAGTGTTGTTGAATATATGAATGTAGAGCACCTAAAATGTCTCACACTGATTGTCGTGGCCATTTGTCAAATAAAAATCAAATCAAACTTGGACTCAAAAGGGCTCTCTTGCACCATGGGCATGGGATGTACGCAAAAGAAGTCCATTATCTATGCAAAAATTCAGCATTTCTTATGGTTTATTTATCCAGAACAACACAGGACTCATGCTTCCTGCATGCCTCTCAAGCTCAGGTTAAAAAAAACAAAAACATTTACCCACCCAGATGAATGCTGGTCCTATCTCTGCCTTCCTACTTGTAACTTCCCTCAGCAGAACCCAAAACACAAACAAAAATACTATTTATGCAAAAACTAAATAAACTACAAATGAAAATAATATTAATAATCATTAGACTAAATAACTAGCATAAGAAAATACTATCAAATCCCACTCTAAATAAACCAAACATCTGCAATAATCTAACAAAACAGCTTTAAATAAGTAAAACGACAACTGAAATGACAACAAACAAATAGCTCATACGCTGGTTATCTGCAAGAAAACATCTGACCTCTCCCTGCAGGTTCCCCTGTGTGTCCAGTGGGATGACATCACCGTCGGGATGAAGGTGGAGGTCCTGAACACAAACGCAGTCCTGCCCAGTAAAGTCTACTGGATTGCTACTGTCATCCAGATTGCAGGTGTGTACATCTGTCTGTCTGTGTTTATTTCAACAGGTCAGTCTGCTTGAGCCTCTGAAACATCATTACAACAATGGCATCCTAACCCTCTCCCTTTAAATATCATAATGACACAATAAAGACAGACTGTAGCAACTATATTGCTTTAGAATACATTTGGGCTTCCCGTAAATAACCAGTGTAATATTAGTTAATCCATAATCATAATCAGAAAAAATCAAAAAAAGTTTCATATTTTAACATGTTGGCATTGCAGTAGCATTGTGACTTAAATTAACCCTTTCCTCACTCCCATGCCTTGTGTCCAGGATACAAAGCCCTGCTGAGATATGAAGGCTTTGAGCACGACAGCAGCCATGACTTCTGGTGCAGCCTCGTCTCTGGAGAGCTGAACCCGATTGGATGGTGCGCCATGACGAGCAAGCTGCTCGTGCCACCGCAAGGTGAGGATTCACACTCAGACCCGAACCACAAGTTCTTCTTGTCCTGGTTGCGTCAGCACTTAAAAGACATGGAAGCCAGCGTTTGAATTTGATCAGGATTAATACTGCAACTACTGATGAATTTAAGTATATATTTAATGGGTTAGATCAGGTATTTTAGCAGTAGGGTTTGATCTAATTTTTATCAAATTGTGTGTTCAAAGATGTGAACCAGAACATCCCAGATTGGAAAGAATATCTGATGAAAAAGCTGGTGGGGGCCAACACACTGCCTGTTGACTTCTACCTAAAGGTAAGACTGGATACTGCCTGATATATGATGATGTGGTTCATGTGGTTTGGGTGCTGAGAATCCTTAAACACTTCAATTTTAATGTGTTTTCAAGGTTTGAAAAGTCCCTCTGTAGAATTCTATCACAAAACATGATATTTGTTCTTTAAAGCACAATAATGATTTAATGTAATGAGTGAAATAGTAATTTGAGATGTATATGTACTTAAATATGTAATGCATCTGAGCTGTAAGGTGCTAGAAAAGCTTGAAAATCCACCTTGAAAATTCTTAAAAAGTTCTTGAATTTGGAAAAGGTGTAGGAGCCCTGTGTGCATGTAAAGAGTGTAATGAATGGTTTAAATTCACTGAATAAATTAAGCACATTTTATCATCCCTCAGCTGGCAGAGAGCATGAAGACCTTTTTCAGAATAGGCATGCGTGTGGAGGTGGTGGACCCCAAGCACGTGAGTCGGACCCGCATGGCCATCATAGACTCGATCATCGGTGGCCGTCTGCGGCTGGTGTACGCAGACCAAAGTGACGCCCCTTTAAACACCGTCTCTGACTTCTGGTGCCACATGTGGAGCCCCCTCCTGCACCACATGGGCTGGTCCAAAAAAGTCGGTCACGCCATTAAACCACCTGGTAGGTCCAGGATTTAGTTTGTTCATACAGTACATGGCTGCTAAAACACATGTTCACACTCTTCCTGTCAAACTTGACAGGCATCTTATGGTGGCTGAAGTATTCTAAATCACAAGCCTTGACTGAAATAGTATGGAAGCTTATTGCATTTATCATTTTTCATGTTAAAATATCTGTTTGTTTAAATTTATCAGATGTTTTTTCATGCAAAAAAATCAGCTCTGGTTTTCTGAATTAATGAGATAATCTTTCATGCAAGAAAGGTCTGTTTTTCAGAATTTATAGGATTATTTTTGTGTTTTAAAAAAAAGGCTCTGTTCTTTATGTATGAGATAATTTTTCATATTAAAAAATCTCTGTTTTTCTGAATTAGAGATAAATTTAATGTAAAGACTTTGTCTGTGTGTGGCGGTGGGGGGTGGTATCTAAATAATTAAGAAAAACTGACTTTATTTTTAACATGAAAAATGATCTCAGTCATTCAGAAAAACAGAGCAGTTTATTTTTCTCAACTATGTTTGCTATTTGTATTTTGTCAATTTCTGTGGCTGGTGGACGACGGATGTCACTTTTTTTCCTTGACTGAAGAAAGAACACATTTCCTCTTGAACTACTGACTAAGATATTTTTGACATGGCAATAAAAAAAATAAAAATAAAAATGTTTTTTAATTACAGGGAAAAGTGTGGAAGTTGCCGGTGGTGTGAAGGGTAACGTTGACAGTTCGTTCCTGCTCTTTAAAAAGGTAAGGAAAACGTCTATCTAAAAAGGAAAAGTAGTCATGCTGCTTTAGCGCAGATCTTTGACAACCGCTGTGTGATCTGCAGCCCAGGTTTGTTTTCATGGAAGGAGGTTTCTTTGAGGAAGGAATGAAGCTGGAGGCCATTGACCCTCTTAACCTGGGAAGTATCTCTGTGGCCACAGTACACAAGGTAAGACCGCTGTTTCTGGTTGGTTTAGTTTTGTGTAAATGTGTGATTCTAGTGCATGAAAAATACTATCCCTGTATGGATGCAGTGTTGCCAGATGTATGATGATTATTATATTTGTACCGTAATTTTAACACCCGAATGATATGCAATTAATTTCAAAAAGGCAGAATGTACAATAATTTTGACATTTCCATAAACCCACAATGAAATCTTGTTTGAGAGCAACCAATCAAATCAGCACCGCGCTGATCAGGCAGCTGGTAGAGCAGTGACACTGTCTGGGGCTTTTATTTTGACGGGTAAGAACAGGAGTGGTTGTGTGAT
>JAJHUR010095281.1:0-27526 GCA_027495735.1 Lutjanus campechanus | reverse complement strand
TTAAAGTCATGATATTAAGCTGACACGGATCACTTACTTTGTTTGCAGTCAGACGTTACAGCGTCTCCATCAAGGCTGCACGCTGCATGTCGCTGTGTTAGATGCAGTCGGCTTAATAAAGTCAGTGATCACAAATTAGAATTATATATATTACAAACAACCTTTCATTCATCTATGTTTGGATTGGATTCTTAGGGAGATTTTAGCGTCTGAAATGCATTTAGCACATTTCATTACCGCCAGCTGATGGAGGTAAATCCGTCCGTATGCGGCATCTCTGACAAATCAAAGTATGAATCTAGTGCATTAAGTAGTGTGAAATATAACACTACACGTTGTTTTCAATAAAAAACATTTGCACAAAGCAAGCCTATCCACTTTTCCATGTTGATAAGAGTATTAAAATGATAATTCAAGGGACATTTATAAGAGATAAAAATGTGCGATTAATCGCGAGTTAACTATGACATTCATGAGATTAATCGCGATTAAAGATTTTAATCGATTGACAGCACTAATTGTTATTTTAATTTTAATGCTAGTAATGGCAAATGTAGCATTGAACTGCTAGCCTCAAGCAGAGATGAATAGTCAAACTTGCAAACTTCAACATCGACATCACTTGAGACAATTTACTAGACTTCACACAGCTCCCTCTGATGCCACAAAAGGCTTCATACAACTTTACACTCAACTGTAAACAGATTTTGATGTGCAAAATCACCGCACTTCTCCTTCATAGGCAGAGTCATGAGCTGATTGGTTACATGATTTAGAACATAACAAATCATAATTTATCTATTATTAAAACCATAGTGTTGAATTTATTAGCAACTTGCTCCATAGCCACTGGGAATACACAAGTCAGTGTGAGGGTTTTATCAGGAAGGGCATAAATAGCTTATACCAAATCAAATATGCCAATCATCAAGTCAGATTCCCATGCTGAGTTGGGCAGGGCCCTGTTTCCCAGCGAGACTCAGATGATCCACTGTGGTGACCCATAATTGGGGAGCAGCTGAAAGAAGTTGTTATTATTATTAACAACACTGTTTCCTCTTGTTTACTATCAGGAAAGTCCTTATTCAAATACGTTCTGATAACTAACTCAGTAGCACTAGCCACCTTTTTGTTTTTCTGGCGCCTCTCTCTTTGGGACAGAATTAATTGATTGTCTGGCGAGGGGCGTTTCATGCTGGAATATGAGAACCAATTAAATTTCTAGCTCTGTGGCTGAGCAAATACTGCACAATAAATTCAGATTTACCCATTCTTAGTGGAAACAACATGCTGTGCCATGTAGTCACCGTTAGCCAGAGAGTTAAATGAATTAAACTGAATGAATTTGAATAGCTGTCTCCGGGATAACAGTCACAATACTCTGAGAGGCTTTTTGGAGAGGGGGTGTGTCAGTTCGAATGCTGCACACAGGCCTAACTGGAAAGATTTTGGTAATTAGTTAGTGAGGGGAGCCAACTGAGGCCAAATGGAGAAGTGATATGTTTATTTTACCAAGTCTGCCTGCAAGGGAAGGTTGTTAAAAATGCAATCACTTCAAGTAAAATCTGAATTTTGTCAATGTGCACATTAGATTTTTAAGTGTTGGTGAGGAGGGAATAAAGACCTCTGTGTAGCTCATTGAATGATTTCCCTGCTGATAGTGCTTAAATATAGTCTTGACACATATCAAGATTTCTTTCCATGCCCAGAAGATGGTGAGTTGAATTGAGGACACATTCGTAGCCAAGTCTGTGAGCATCATCAACGTGGAAATGCACCGCCGCTGCTCAGAACGGTATAATGGCCCTTTTTGTAGATAAATAATTAAATAAATCAGTGGCTGAAGAGATAAATGAATTTGCGTGATAGGAACAATTTATCTTCACTGCTTCACTGCACTTATTTACCAAATCTTTGCTCTTACAAAGGCCTGCAACACTGGCTTTAACAAACAAGGACATGTCAGTGTGGCTTCTGTGGCAGCCACGGTCATCAGTCATCTCAGCTGGATTTAAATACTCCAGAGAGAGCCATACATCTGAAACGGTTCAGAGCAGAGGCTTATGGTGCCGCACACAACATGTGCTATTTATGTGCAACGATGGGAGTGAACTCATGTCTAGTGACTGTATTTCCATTCACACAACGTTTAAACATTTCTGTCGAGAAAGTTGGAAAAACATCGTATCCAAATTACAGAGAGCAACATATTATTATGTGACTGAACCACAGATTAACTTCTATCACTCTGAAAAAATTTGGTTTCCTAACAGGACTGGTCTTTTAACACTCTCACACTCAGTCATCTAATTCATTCTGACGTATGGGGAGTGGATAATTTTACTCACTTAATCAAATGATCAGAAACAGACACTGGAACTGGCAATTGAAACTATTCTGGCATCTGATGCAGAAATACATCCAGATGAAACAAAAGTTAGAAATGTGGACTGATTCAGGTTGTTTAATGTTCATACAGCAGAGTGGATGGAAGAGAGTCTTCAAATAATGACTATTTACAAGTTTTCCTGCTTCTGCAGTTAAATTGAGCAGCAAAGAATCAGCAAATTAATTGATTTGACGCATATAATATTATATGCTGCATGCACCAAATGTAGTTAAGTAAATTCCATTATTTTCAAGTGACACTTCACCTCCAAAACCATCAATATACATTTTTCTTGTTACCCGTAGTGTTATTTATCCATCTAGGTTGTTTGTGTTAGTGTGAGTTGCTGAAATTGACATATATAATGATGGACAAAACAACAGTGAAGCAAAACATATTGAGCACCCCCTGGTGGCTGGATGCAGTATAGGTCATAAACCCCACCCCCTACATGTTAGCAGATGAAACATGGGCCAAACAAAAAAATTAAAGTACATGTCAAATTTTTTTTCCTCACAAAAATGGTTTCTGTTATTTTAGGTAGCTCTTATCACGATGATGCATGTTGGCATTTTCATCTAATGATATGTTTGGTTTTATTTAGTTATTTGATGAGTTGACAGGCTGTATAGGTAGGACCTTGATACCTGATCACTACTGCACAGACTATGGCTGCAAACAATGTTGCCAGTGCAAGATAGCAGCGCTTGTATCTGACATATTTTGGCTTCATTTTAGTACAGTGGGAAGAACTGGAGATGCGTCATCCACCTTTATTTACTGTCTGGTTGTTTTGGAGATATCAGCTATAGAGATGTCTGCCTCTAGCACCAGAAATACTCAACAGAATGTCTCTTTCCAGAAATCATGACCTGGTTACTCAAGACAATCCACAGACATTGTTGTGAGGAGCTTCAGGAACTATTTTGTTTCTACTTAACTATCCATGCCAACCATATCATTGCATCTACTCATGGATAAGAGAAGGCAGACATCTCTTTCTCATATCTTCAAAACTTAGAAACTCACACAAAAACAATCTGGATGGATAAATGGCACTGTAAGAGGAAGAGATAGCCTGGAATAATCATCCTTAATTATTTTTAACACTCTTAAATCTCTCTGCTAATCTGCTTTTTGAGGACTGTGTGGTTGTGGTTTGATGTGGCTAAAATCTAATTGGTGCACAATATGTGACATCACCTTGTTCCAAATGAGATCCACCCACTTTAAACCAGTGAGAAGCACACAGAGGAAAACACAAATACAGAAATCGGTCATGTGATATAACAAAAGCCGTTCTAACATTGACAGAAAATGTAGTGTTCATGTAGGATCTTGTCGGCCACAGTCAGAAGCTGACTGAAAAAAAGGGGTTTCAGGGCCTTTAAATATTCATTCCTTTACAGACGGGTCTTTACTGTAAAGGGATACAGTGCCTCAGTCGTCATCACAGCAGGGTCAGCTCACTGATGAGTGCCCTTGATGACACGAGTGCGTGTCCAGTGCACAACTTGAAAGAAGTACCACATGCGAGGGCGTGTTAGCCTTATCAAAGATCTATTGATCACTTTGTGTGAACATTTTTCAGCCAAGAACGGCAGCTTGCCAGCGCTTCACCTCTTCCTGCTGACAACACAACTTTAGCGGCACCACCTCTTCATAAATGGATGAAAATCTGTCTTCTTTTTTTAAACCGTTGACCAGGCTCCCTACACTCTGGACCATAAATCCTGCCTGGCTTTTCTGCACCCATTTGTTCAGAGGCCTCCCTGAAGCAGCGCTGGCAGGGGCCCCAGTCCTGGGGGTTCGATCGGCCTCTCCAGACAGATGGCCCTCGCACTGTAATGGCAAAGTTCTTAGCAGAGCCTTAAGCTTTCATCAACAAGGCCTTGACTGATGAAGACTCTCATCATTCCAGGTTAGGGGCCATTAGTCTAAGATCATTCCATTTATCTTATCCTGTAAATGTCTGCATATTTTAGCATGATGGCTTGTGTTTTCATACTTGGAAATTTTAGTGTTCTTGGCAACGGCAAATAATTTGAAAGTGAGATCATCCAGCCTTACAGAATGCAGCCAAATCATCCACCTATATAGAAGCACTTACTCAGTGAAAATACTCAGCTCTCCGGTTTAAGCAACCTTTCATTTAATTTCGCCACATTTTTCTTGTGTTCTTCAGGTGCAGTGAAGATCGAAACTGAAACATAGTGTTTGATTAAAAAAGTTTTTGCTGGATTTAATGATGAAATGAAATGCAATGCAGTCTTTCTTTCTTACAAACATCAACATGGTTTATATGTGTTGCACTGCATATTTAAGGATGTTTTCATGCCTGAAAGTCCAAACCAAGGTCCAAAACAAGGTTCACGTTTTTACTTTGTATACATTCAAGCTGGTTAGTTTTGATTGGAGGTGGGTCACAGGAGATTTTATTTGGATCGCCAAATAAATAAAAGACTACAGAAGAAATTCTGTAAATATAATATTTATTTCTGCAGTGTACCTTTTACAAATGATTTAAAATGCATTTATTTCTTATTTATAAAGTATTTAACATGTGTATATGTTTTCAGTAACACACAGCAAGATAATACAGGGTTTGGATGCAGAAGTGGCAATAAAAATGGTTAGGAATGTTAATTTATGCACAAATGAACTCTTCACAAGAATTCCCTGTTGTGCATTGAGTCGTGATGGTTTGTCATTTTCAAAAAGTGGGTCCCCGGAAAAAAAGTCTGGGGAAACACTGCACTTGATAACTATATTTGACATACCCACGTTCTGTCATCACCTTACTGTACGTGAGCTGCATCTCACAATACTTGCAGTTGACTGGTTTGTAGATGGTGAGTCTTATGCTGGTGTACTGACAGTTCAATTCAATTCCTCTCCCTCTCAGCCTCTTAGAAAATAAATTTATTGTATTGTTGTATTGTATTGTATTGAAATTTTTGTGATTTTTTTTTCTTACTGACTCTTACTGACTCTTTATGAATGGTCATTGGACCAAATGTCAGTTAAGCATTTTCGGGTTTCTGGGTTCTGAAGATAGCCTGCCAGAACTTTCTGTAACTGGTCTGAAAGTAGTTTGAACCATCCAAAAAAAAAAAAAAAGCTGTCACACTAGAAACAAACTGAACCATGTTTAATTTTGATCTGGAATAAGACCACCTCTTTTGGTCGGATCAAAGTTGGTCTGTTTGGTCTGGAACACGCTCCAGGGGAGGTTTCATACCTGTTATTTCAGTTAGAAAGTCCAGACTAAACCAGACCAAACAAGGCAGGCATGAAAGGGCCCGAAGATGACTTGGCGCAAATCTCTGTGACAAGGATATGACATTAAATCCTGCTTGTACAAGCTGCAGTCTTCACTTTCTTACTTCCTCTTCAACTTGACATTTTTGTCACCTTGTCCACTCTAAGATGTTAAAAGGCTGACCTACTATTTTTTGTATTTGTGGCTTTTCCCTGCGCATTTGAGTCCTGTCTTATCTAGACAAAGCATATTAAAATGAACATTAATCTTGCTGAATGTCTGCAGGAGGACGGAGGCCAACAGCGTCAGGTCGAAAGGTTACATTAGTTGTTGGTTTCTGTGGAAGTGGTGAAGGAATTTTTCAGATTTTAATCAAAGCAGGCGTTGTGGTCATGTTCAGTCATGACTTTAGTCATCTGACCTGCATATATATCTAAATTATCATTCAGCTCAGGCTTTATCTGTCAGACATGCTGGGAGTTTTAGATACAGAATCCGTGCTCTGTGATATAACATCAAGGTGGGTTTGCAGCCAAGAATTACAACACAGAAAACACCACTCACATAAAAAGTAGAGTCAAAGAAGAAAGGCCTCACAATCTCATACCATGAACTCATTTAGGAAACAGAGAAGCTGCGAAATCAGTGAGACTTTGGAGTTGTCACTCCAGCTCTACAACATAATTAACCAAGGATTACAACGCAAGTCAAGAGTTGATCATTGGGGGTTACGGGCTAATTTCAGTCATCGACTGATGAATATCTATCAAGATAGAGAAAGAAAACAACATGCCTCTCTTGATCATTCTGAAACTTTTGGCAGAAGTTGAAAGTCTCAGTGAAAACTGCGGACTCCTCTTAATCACAGTGTGGTTTGCTTAGGGATGCCAGTGTTTACAGAGAGGAGTCTGATGAAAAACCTTTGATTGCACGATGAGCATCCACATACTCACTCTGTCGATGTTTTGGCGCTTCACACACTATAACTCCAACTTCATATCATCAAATGAAGGTCCAAAAATAAACTCTAAACCATGAGGGATTCCTTTCTAACTGTTCTGATTAGCGGTTGACAAACCCTAGAGCTTAAACCAAACAGCACCTTTTGTGATATGAAAATCATACTGAGCTGAGTTGGCAAGTTGTTTATCTTCTTTTTCCTTTTGTGCCATGACATCACTGGAAGAGACACTAACAAATAAAGACTTCGGCCAAAACCTTTTAAGTTTATTTTGGGTGGAGATACTTTCAAAATCACATATTGCCATGAAGATGTGGGGTTTGGATTAAAGAGCAGGGGACCCTGAGCACCAACACAGTACAGCTGTTTACATTCTACCTGAAAAATTCACTACAGATTTTTTTCCTGTGTGTTTACACCTACAGTATATGTATTTATTTTGTTCAATATTTTCACCATGTTCCCTTCTGAATTTGATTAATCATCTGCGTTGTATTTTGTGTGTATTATGAAGGAACTACTGTGTGTTGTATAATGATAATAAATTTTCCTAAAAATTAAACAAACAATGGGCACGCATTATTTTACAGCACACTAATAAGATGTAACAAGCTATTCTTTCTATCAAATCGGACAAATACTAGAAATAGTATCGTCTTTATTAGACAATATTAGATGCTTTATTTGATCTTTATAGGACTTTGCTAGAGGATAATTGGAGAAACATTACAAAAGAACTGTTCTGTAATCTAATGTGTATTATTTCTCAGTTAGACCCTTATTAGAGGGTAATTAAGGACACACTGCAACAGAACTGTACTGTAAACTAAAGACCTGAAAAGACTTTCTTAGAGAAAATAAAGTGTGATCATCCAGTTTCTTCCAGTTGATGTATAACATTCATACTTCAAGTGATATACAGTACATTGACTGTAAATAGCCTGTTCACAAAGTTTCGAGGCAGATATAAAATAGATAAATGCACAGTCTAAGTAAAAAGCAGGAAAAGGTGGCTACACATCTTAAAAAGTTGCTGCACCTCAGGGAGTGTGAAAAGAAAGGCTGCAGGCTGCACAGTGGAGCCGCGGCAGCGCTGCAGTGCTGAATAAAGAGAAACTAAACAACTTGTGCTTATTGGAGGTGAAAGTTTAGTGTGACCTGTATACAACATCACAATTACAATAATAGGCAATAAAGAAAGAGGAAATAGTGTCATTAGTTTAATTAGTCGGACCTCCCAAATTGTCACAGTCGTTTTCTTTTTTAGTCGCTTGAAATAAAAACTCACAATTAGGCACATTTACAGTTTACTGCTTTTATTTTCATTTGGATTTTATTGTAGCATTGTTTTGTTTTTTTACATTACTAACGAATTCCTTTGTGTTTTGTTGGGTAAATGTGCTCTTTAAATTAAACTCTAACAAATGGAGAGAGAAGAAGGAGGAGCATGTCGTAATAACTTAATGACACTAATGGGTTTCATCGGTCCACCTAACTTCTACAGCATTTATTTTTATTTCTCTTTGTGCTTTTTATTGTGTACATTACATGGTACATACATGCAAATAAACAAATTGAATGTACAGCTGAACGGCCATTAAAAAGTCTCAGCAATAATCCCACTCGTGAGGGAAGCAGACCTCAGGGTTAAAACACCTCATAATACTGGTGATAACTAGCTGGCGATCTATTTCCCAAGTGCACTGCTGCAGCAGAGAAAACAAACAAGAAAGTAAATGAAATCTAATGTTCTAAATGTTCCTGTGTCAGGGGAAAAAATAATCTGTTGTAACTTAAAGGTAAATGCGATCATATGTTTAAAGTAAGGGAAGAAATATTTACTAATAACAGCAAATATTTTTTATAGCATAGAGGGGTGAGATAAGCATATTTTTCAAAAAATATTAATAAATAAATACCATGGAAACACAGTGAAATTAATTTCAGACCTACTGAATAGAGCCACTCATTGTAAAAAAGAAAACTCATAAATTAGCTGTAATCTTTGGTTGTGATAATTTACTTTTCTTCTTTAGATGTACTTGAATCTTTGAATTTTAGAACCCCACAAAATTTGTCTGTATTTCAAAGAATGTTCTCATTGAGCTGTGGACCTGATTTGGGTGCTTGAAAATTAAATGGTTGCAACTGAAAATATTAAATTATTGACCATTTTTCACTTTCACTTCAATGACAATTTTTGAAATAAACATATTTGGAGTTTCTAAAACTCAAAGATTCAAGTTTATCTAAAGAAATACAGAATGCTCAAAGCTCAAATAGTAAAAAAAAACAATTTTGCTCTTTTTTTAATAGCTGTATATATCTTCATGTTTAGAGCTCATGTTTACATCACACTCTACAATGATGTTACTCAACCACAAGCTGTCTCAGTGTACATGCTGCTGAAATCAACAACTCACAACTGTATTTAGTGTTTGTGAAAATATCTATTAAAGCAGAAATTAGGCTTTTATGGTTCTATTTTCCTGAAACAAGGCACAATCAACCTGCAGATGTTGCTGGGAACAAGCAGACATACTTGTACCCAGATGCATCTTATTTTTGTTTGTGTTTTTCTTTTTTGATTGCCAGGAGAACAAGGAAAAAAACTGTAAAAGTAGCTTATACAAGGAGGAATACAATTTCAGCAGGTGGATTCTCTCTTCCCCTGCTCTAAAAAGCAGCAGAAAGTTTCCTAATGGACCAACCAGAGAGTCCAGACCAGCCTCTCCTCAGAGAAAACTGTCTCTGGAAGGTGCAGAATCCCACAGCACATATGCACAGAATCCTAAATGTGCTTCCAAGGACACATTTTCTCTGTGTGTGTGGAAATGCACATCCCAAGTTAAAGGAGGACTGTACTGTATTGTACTGAATCTTCAGCCTGTTTCATGTTTATTCATATTACATGGACTTAAATTAATACCATAGTTTTATGGCATTCGCTGAACTTCAACTCCAGAGTGTGTATTTTTGGAACAATGGGCTTTTGTTCTAGGGATTACTTGCTTAGCTTTACATTGGTAGACAATTGACAGAGTTATTAAAATCCATATGAGCTGGTTTATAAGTTGCAAACCATAAATAAATTGCAAATGTATGCATTAGCTGATTAACTTACAGTGTAGGACTCATCGTCGCTTGTCAAATATAATATTGTGCTTGTGTAGGTTCAGTGTTCCTCGCAAACCACCTGAGCTTCATGTCTTGGGAACGGGGCAGGTCAAGACAACTCTCTCCAATATTTTGTAATTTCAGTGTTACATACGTCCCCTTTAAGACACTTAAGAGACTAAAAAAGAGATACAAGTTAGACATTAAAACTGTATTTAGTTGTGCACTTAAAGCTAAAATTCAAGACTAAAATTCTTTCTGTTTGCACCATAAATCCATTATAACTGCTCTTTGCATCTGCAGGTGCTTTTGCATGAGTCCTGAAATTCCACTGCCCTGCCTTGTTTGCATGTATGCAACTTAAACTGCAACTCAGCACAAGCAGTTTTGTTCAGAGCCAGCCATGACAATAACAGATGCAACCGCTAAGAATGAATTTGCCCTGACAAACATGGTACTGTAACTCTGTGTGTGGTACTGTTGCTCAGCACTTGCAGAACAAGACAGTCTTTAAAGGCTTAGATCACTGCAATATTCAAAAAGACATTTTTCTACATACATATGGTGCATTTCCTCTGGCATGTTGTACTGTGAGTTGCCAATTTTATGAGATATTTGCAGTTGAGTCTTTCACTTTTAATTTGAGAGAAGGCAGGCATCTTTACGGCTGTGTCTCTTTCCAGAAATCATGACCTGGTTAGTCAAGATAACCCACAGACCTTGTTGTGAGCAGTTTCATGAAGGACCTATTTTATTTCTATACTGAACTGCACCTGTCAACCACATCACCGCGCCAAACGAGGTGCGCATCTATTTAAGGATGACAGCCTCGTGATCGTGACAATGCAAGATGTGAATAAGAAGCACTACAAGTAGAGTAAAAATACGTATTTTTGATTTTGGGGTGAACTGCCCCTTTAAATAAGCTAATAAAACATTTATCAGAGTTTTTTAAAAGCAAAGATGCAACATGATTAATGGTAAAGTTTTTGGAGAGGTTTGTGGTTGCACCTTTTTTACTACGAAGCCATGATAACTGCTCTTTATACCTGCAGCTGCTTTTACATGAGTACTGAAATTGTGCTGCACTGCCTCGTCTGCATGAATGTAACTTAAACTGCACCTCAGCACAAACAAACACAAAGTATGAAATTACACGGAACATGGTTCTGCAACTGTGTATGTGACTGCCGCTTAGCATTTTGCACAACAATAAAGTCCTTAATACAGCCCTGTCTGCCATTTGCACTTCTTGGTCACAAAGTGTTAGTCTGTGTTTGTGTTGTGTGTTTGTGTGTGAGTGTACTGTGTGTGTTTCACCATGGCCAAAGAGATAAAACATTTATCATAAATAATTAATGTGACAAAACAATTATGAAAATATCTCAAATTGAGTGAAATAGATTGTGAAATTATTTTTAATTTTCAACTTAGACAGTTGCAATCCTCAGTGGAGACAATTCAATAGCAACTGTAACAAGATATTCTTTAATGCATGAGCGCTCCTATTCTCCAAATGGAATATAAAGTGGCTCAAATGCCTGAACACACCATTTGCTGTTAGCCAAAGCAGACACTCCCACCAATACCTGCACATTTACGGGTCAGCTCCTGATTAACTTCCATCGTCATTAATGATCCCGTCATCTGAAATATCATTTCAAGACTTTGACAGTGTGCGCACCAATTTTCAACACGTTATTAGGGGGACTGTCGAAACAGAAACGGCCGACTTTCACGGTTCCACCAAAGCAAATGGCACTGCGAGTCCTGTTAGACTTGTGAGGCCCAAATGACGGGGTGAGTGAAGGAAGGACTGCAGGAGAGAGTCATTATTTTTAAGCTGCTGGATTCAAGCCCAGATATTTTGAATTGGTGCCTAACAGGAGATTAGGACAAAACCTATCAAGGTCTTGTCATTTCACAGAACTTTTTATGAGGCTTCATACTGCATGGTGAGTGAAGAGCAACTTTGACTGTGGGCTGAGTGGATGTCAGACTGGACCATATTGTGTCTTAGCATGACAAGCACCTGCCAGCATACAGATGTTACTGGCAACAGTTTAGGGTTTCAGTGTCAGCTCTTACTTGGATTTAGCACGGATTACCAAATCTGACAACTGCAAATTCCAGTTGCCCTGTCCTGAACCACAACCGTGACGTGCCATCATTAACCGCATCTCACATCATTTACTGCTTTCGCTTTTCAAGAAGTTTTTCTAAAACTCTGTGCTTTCAGGCACATACATCCCTCCATATGTTGAGGCGCCATTTGCTGGGATCGCCTGAGGGTTGTTAGAGAAATGCGGCCAGAACTCTCCCTTGCAGTCGGGAAAAGAGGGGTCAAATCTGTTAATGATTGGCCCACTTCGCTGGATGAGGTGTGGAACTGGCCCCGCTGCCCCCCACACTCCCCTGTTTTTCAATACGCCGTCCATCTGGCTGAACTGCTCAAAGACTTTCCACCAGGAATGTGGCTTAAACGTCTGTGAGAAACAGAGTGGATCATTGTTCAGAACTCTGCTTCATAAACCTCAACTGGAAATAATTTATTTTCTAAACGATATAAGCTGCTAATGATATTGTTGTGTTAATGTAAATTGCACGCACAATGTTCAAGTTTCAAACATCAAGGTACATACACACTAAAAATGATGGGTTGAAAATAACCTATTTCTTAGTTGACACTATTGTTACTATTATTGTGTAGGTTAATATTTTACATACAAAATACATTATTAGTTTAAAGGATAACTTTTATTGTCATAAAACATATTTCATTCCAGAGAGAAACAAAATAAAACTCACTGAAACTGTATTAGTACATTAGTTTCCACTAAAGGGTGGATATTTCATGCCACAATTGGTGGGAACAATAAACATGTCCCAGCTGAAGCTACGACAGCTGGTGGGTTGGGTTGTTCATGAATTGTTCGCTCTTGGCGACTTCTTCTTCTCACTACAAAGTCTGCTGGAACTATGTTCTCTACCCTATCCCGTTCTCCTTCTGTGTTGTCTGCCTGTTCCTCTGCTGCCTGTTGTCGCAAAATTTCAGAGTGACAGAGACACAGAGGCAAAGTAAAAGCTATTAGCTGTCTCCTGCCTGATGTGCATGCTGCAAGGGGAGACAGAGAGACGTGCTGCTGCCAGAGGAGTGCTGACTAAGATTACATTGTACATGGGAATAAATTCAAATATGATAGACGTGTGTATCTATCTCACTTTCCTGCTGAATGTCTGAATTTCTCACTACATTTTTCACTGTACACTAAAAAGAGACCAGTGACTCTAAGTAGGTAGTAGATCAAACCAATGTGAGGCATAATGAGGGGGAGCATGAGATCTTGCAAAACTTATAAATGCATTGTTTTTGTCTATAATAAGCACAGGTGCTTTTTCACAATACTTGACTAGACACTGAGACAACAGTGGTTATATTTAAATCTTTTGATCAAAATCATTGCTTTGGACAATTCAGTAATATAGTGTCCATAATGTCCCTTCATTCAACGAGCTATGAAAATATTAGGAGTGAAGTGAGAAGGAGGTTGGACATCAGACAGGCAGAGGGGAGAATAAGCATGTAGAGCCAGAATGTTTTTTCTATTTCCTTTACTTAAGTAAATGATTTGAATAGTTCTTTCAACACTTCAGGAATAGATGATTCACAGGATATTGAATAGAAAAACAAAACAAAAAAATCTAAGACAATAAAAGTCTCTCAAATCTGTGATCCACGCAAAGTGAAAACTGCAGGCATACTGAAGCTGCACAAACAGTCCTCCCTTTGACGAGGAAAACACAGCTTTGAGTTTGATATGACTTATAATCCCTACCGTACTCCGTCCCTATTTTCAAGACAGATACACCAATATTCACACACATGGATGGATCCAACATTGAACAAATGAGACGCAACAAAAACATGATGATTATGTTGTTTTTTTCCCCATCACGTTGAATTACATCTTTCATGCCTCCACTTCAGTTCCCAAATGTCTCCTATTCAAGTTCCTCCCCGTCAAAGTCTTAGATCCATTGCTCTTCTCATGTGTGATGGACAATGTTTACCATGGCCATGATAAACTATTTCCTCATAAACGATTTTGTCACGGCCTTCTGCTGGCTGTCATGTGGGATTCCGCCTGCAGACTAAAACAACCATAATTCACTGGGTGTATTTACCTCCTCAGAGGACAGAAGCTTGACAGATGATAAATGGCCACTGCTGACAATCATCAACACATACCGCCCTGTGTTTGCCTTGAGTATAAGTGGCGCCAGGACATGGAAATAAGACTTTGACATATCACATATGGGGAGAAGGAAAGAAAGAGAAGAAGAAAGGAGAAAGCAGGAGACAAAGAGCTGGGGAGCCATGCCTCTATTAGCGACTGGTTGAAATCTCTGATGTGTATATTGAGCATGTTTGTTTCTCTGTTTCCACGTGTGTTGACTGTGTAATATTTTCCTACTGCGAATGGATTGATGCTGTACATGCAGACCCAGCAGGAGAGACACACAGCTGTAAATTGAAGATGTTTTTTTCTCCCTGCTGCGTCTGTGCGGTACAGTCTTACAGCATATGAGCGCATGACTCAGAAGATAACACAGTCAGGGTGATGAATGTGCGACTCCTTACAGCATATTTCTCTATAAAGACGTTTTCCACATGGCCTAATGACATGTAGAAAAGTCACCTGCTGCACAGTCTGTGCAGTCTTTCATGTTTCCTCTCTTTGCATGTGTGCTTGTGTTGACAGTGCGCGTACAGTAACTCTATGTGTGTGCATGTGTGCATGTGTGTGTGACAGCGTGGGCTGACAGTTAGAGAGACTCTCATGTAACTGAAAGCTCTCTACAAGAGTCATTATGTCCATCAACTTCCATACGTCCTTGAGGAAAAGGACCAAACTCCTCATGGTACCTCTTCACTGACTGGAAGTTACTCAAAATAAAAGCTTCAGCAAATGCAAACAAGACGATTGCTGTGTCCTAAAGCCATACTGATTCTAAGCAGGTCTTGAGTGTATAGTGTGTTCACAACAGGCTTTGGGAGTGACAAGGTCCATGTCACACAATTAGGATACAAAAAAGGCTCACTGTACTCAGTTAAAGGCACAGATTTAAAAAAAAATCAGATTACAGATACATTTAGTGAAAACTGGGATTATTAGCAGGATTAAAATTTTTAAAACACATTTTAAAATAAAGAATGATACACTACTATGCACACTGCGCACTTCACCTGTCTCATAACACCACTCTGGTCTTGAGTGAAACCAACAACAGTTCCCAATTCATTATCGTGGCTTCTAGGGAAAAATGTTTTCACTGAGAGGAAATTTCACCATTATCTTGTCTATAAATCAGAAAAGGGGACAACATCACAGTAAAGTGTCTACGCCTTCCAGCTCGGAAAATGCTGTCATCATCCAAGGACTCGACATCTAATTTAAATGGGCTAATCATTTACAGGTAAGACCAACAGCTAACATTAGCTACATAGAAATCCAGTTTGTTAGTAACCTGCCAACACTATTGCCATTACCATTGAAAAATATTTTGGGACTGAAGATGGTGATGCTGGTGATCGGGATGGTGTGTGAGTAAAAACAGATTACTTTAAGTTGGAGTGTGAATAGCATACTCAAAATACATTTAAATGCACATAATTATGGGCACTAGTCTAAACATGCACACATGCACATAAAGGAATTAAACTTTATTAGGGGAAGCAATTTCACATTTGTGAAAGCTATAGCTATTTGCTATTGAAGTAATCCAAAAGTAATGGAAAGTAATTAAGTTACGTTACTTTAATTGTGTGATACTTGAATTAGATAAATGACTACATTTTTTAACTGGCAATTTGTAATTGTAGCAGAGTACATTTTTAAAGTAACCATCCCAACCCTGGTTCTCAAAAGTGAGAAAATCATTAGCATGGTCATTGTGCTGATGATGCATACTATTCTCCCACAGTGTAATACATCAAAATATTGCAACGATGCCATTGCATAATTTCCTTTTAGTGCACGACTGTAAATATGTTTTAACTAACTGCAAAAACAGCATAATGTGAAGAAAAGGATGGATTTGGGACACAGTTTACTCACAGCACAGTGAGGCTGTACTGTACTGCCAACATTGGGTGACCATAGTTTGAAAAAAAACCTAGACCCTTAAGTGTTGGCCTATCATATGTTCATGCACGTGCACATGTACACACTGATGCATGCACTAAAGAGGTTTTCATCAGGATGGGGGACAGTTTATTTCAGCACATAGCAAACCTTGATTGTGATGACAGCCAGCACAATTTCATAGTGAATGTTGAAAAACTAGACATTTTAGGGTTTTACAGATATCTGTTGGGACAGTCCCAGGCAAACTGTAAGTAATTTTCATTCTCTAAAGACACAAATCCCTGCTAAAGATTTCATGACAAACTGACTCTGCCCTCCTCAGAGCCATGCTGCTAGTTTGGCTAATGAAGGCAAATAATTATCTTTGTGTCACAGTGCTACATGCTTGTAACTGTACTGCAGACACAAAAAGCGGCATTTCTCAGCCACCTTAAGTATTTTAAATGCAGTTCCACTTTTTTTTTCAACCTTCAAATGGCTCCTTTTGGGCACAAAAACATGTGTTTTTTGTCTACCAGTAAACATGGCTGTGCAACATGTTTTGAATGTACCTCCATCCCTCCCTCCATGAAACAAGAATAATTCCTAATCATCAAGCCTTTCATCCAGGTAAAGTACACCCCTGAACACAATATTAATTAGCAGCGAGGCTTTGATCTTCTTCTAACAAGGAAGTATGCAGTGAGGAGAGTTTGAATAAAGTCTTAAAAACACCACTTTTTATGGATTGAGGTCTTTGCTATTTTTCCCAAATTTAGCAGTCTCGTCTCAGCTAATGCTTCCCTGAGTGTTGTATGTGGAGGTTCTATTCTTGGTAACCTTGTCCAAAGATGTTTTGCTGCATCTCGGATAGACTGATGTGGCCTTGGATGGCATTTAGCCTGTCACTACAGAAAAAAGACAATTATAGTTCTCATCTTGGCAACACTAAAGCTATTGGAGTGTCTTTGTACTGTATCCTCCTCCTTCTCCTTCCTCTATATGCCACACATTATCTATTTGTCAGAGAATTAGGAGATTAGTCATGTCAGACCTTCTTCCTTTGTGGGCTATCTGTGAATTAGGCTCTGTGAAGGACGTTTTTGCCAGCCAGCAGTGAAAGGATCCTTCATGTTTGCATATATCTCCCACACACACTTTGCTTGCTAGTTGGGCACACATGGGGAGCCCACAGCTGTTCCCTACCCTCAACCCTGCCAACAATCATTACGATGGATCTGAAACCTAACACTTGGTCACATTAGCCTTATGCAAGAAAATGTATTCCTTGTTTATTTAAGTCTAACAAACACAGAGCCATTAACAATGGTGTGATTTTAACTTCCAAACTTCAGAAGAAAATGCAATTCACCCACAAAATTGAACTTTTCCAGCAAATGAAACTCAATCTATCCCTTTAGACGTTTTCAATAGGGTCAAAGTCAACAGCATGACATGTGGAGGCACTTCAGCAAGAAAGTTAGCGATGCATCTCATATCCAAATAGTTTGAAAAGGGCTCTGAGGATTTAGATCACTGTCTAGATACAGTATATTTGATTTGTTCAATTTCACCCCTGTGAAAATCCAAAGAACAGGCCGTTTTCAGAATGTCAATGTTGTGTATCATAGCCATCATAATGCTTACATATCCTGCTTCAGGACTCTAAGGTCTCTTCAGAATCCCATGCACACGGTGAAACGGATGATTCCCAGAGATATCCTGGGGATATTGGATTTCCCCGGCAGATGAAACTATTTGTGACCAATATGTCAATTTTTTCCAGTCGGCTTGCGAGAGGGCGCGAGGAAAGCAGGTTCTGACATCTCTCAGCCTAAGCAGACACATGTTCTGCTGACCAGCGAAAGCTTCACGTGCAGATATGGAGAGATTGCTCCGTGGTTATTAACATCCCGTCCAGGTGACAGGGTCAGCTGCAGACTTGGATCACATTTGGAGCAAATTTAAGCGTGGCACTGCTCCCTGCCTTCAGATCCACAGCGAAAATGCAGCACAGTATTTTAGACATTATGCTAATTGTGATTAATATGCATGAGATACAATTTAAAAAGACTTACTAATGAACTGAAATGCACTCTACTATCTCAGGTCACTGTTACATTCGCCAAAATTCAATTCAGTCAGGCAAGATATGAAAGATGTTCCAGATTTCATTAAGGTATTAGAATAATAATTTAAAAAATACAGACAAAAATAGCTGCCTCCAGATAAATCACCCCAAACGATAACATTTCCAGATCGATCAGCGCTGGCAGCAGCCCAGCACTCACTGAGCGTATCTACTTTTCACAAGGCATTTCTCTTCACGCTGATGTATATAGGAGCAGGCAGGCAGATGCAGTCATTCTCGGCTCCTCTGTGCCACTCTCTGTTCCTCCGTCTGACTTGAGAAAAACAGGACTTATTGGCTCTGCAAATGAAATCAGTTGCTTGTGACACTAGTGTGCCTCCCAGAATTTGTTTATTGTGCCAAGTTTCATTAAATCCACTTTAAAATAAAGGGACACATGCAGTGTGCCCTGTTTAGTCACATCACTTAAAATGGTTAAATGTTGAAAGGTGACACCTGCTTCTGAACCATTGTCGCGGTCCAGCTCTCTGTCAGCGTTAATTTTCCACAAGTCTCTCATTTGCTCTAAATCTAGACAGATCATCACCACTTTAAAATGAGTTCCTGAGCATGCCACTATTTAGCATAGTAACATAAACATGTTTTATTCAAATGACGAGCGATAAGAGCACGGGAGGAAGCCATATTCCCCTTAGTGCCAGCAGGCAGGCACGTAGACAGATCTAGCCTCGCCGACTAAATTGTGCTTTTTTTTCCTGAGAATTGGCAAGCTCTGGCTCACTAGAGGCACACTATGGTGTTGTCAATAACAATGACTGCCTGTGGCTTATTTATTTTCTTATCAGCTTTAATCAGTCTGTGTTGACAGTGACATCTGTGCTCAAGCAATATCCAAATGCTACCAGTTAAGATCCATGTACATATTTGTGTTGTTTAGTGTCATATGTCTGTGGTGTGTAATTTAACATTTGTGTATGCAGATACAGTTGACCATCTAATTTTGGGTATGGTCACATATGTTCTTAAAGAGCTTGATTTACACTGTATGTGGAGAGTGTGTTTTTAGGCCCATGAGTGCCACAAATTACAAAATTCTTACAAAGTCAAAAAACACAAATATCTATGTTCTTTTATCTTTAAATTTTGGTCTGCTATCCCCAAACACAGTCATGTCAAAGCTTCTGAAAATGACCTAAAGTGCATGTATGACATTAAAGTTGAGTATCTCATTAAGTTTCCAGAAAAATCAGGGTGAAAATACATGTTCATAACTATGAAAAACCTGGTTCAAAAAACATCTCATTTTTCTGTTTAGACCATTTCTCCAGACTGTGTAGGCGCAAGAGATCACATTTTGATTGACATGTCTCTCAGGAGTACCAGCACGGAAGCTAAGTGGTGCACTGCTGTGGACGGGGTCAGCAGTTAAAAACAACACATCCTCATACCTACACGACAGAATAGGTCGATTGGCAATCACTCCAAAAACAACATATATACTTGGTGGAAAGTACTGGCAGCGACAGTTATGTGAGTCAACTATGTTATGTATGATATAAATCACATGACATATGTGGTTTATGTTGTAAAATGGTCACAGATCTGTTCAGTTTATTCACAAAATCTACTTGGTTAGGCTTAGGAAAAGATTATGGTTCAGGTTATAATAACTACGTTACGTATGTCACTCACAACTAGGGCTGGTAAAATTACAATACCAGCACCAATACCAGTACTCTTCAAGAAATACTGATACCAATAGCATATAGTATTTGAAACCTTTTTTACATGGTGCAGCTGTCCACCCTGAAGTTTTCTTTGTGCTTTTTTTAGGTGCTTTATCATGTTAATAATCTTTCCACATTTTATGCAATTAATTTTATCAGACATCACAGGTGTGTAATATAGCCATACTTTCAAATTATTTGGTGGCAAAACCATAGAAATAGTTTTTTTTTTCTAGATCTGGGTACAAAAAGGATAAAATGCAGGTATTGTTTGAGTGGAGAAGTTTTGATACTACTTGGTACTGTGTTATTTTAATCAGTTCCTTTAAGGTACTGATACCCAGCCCTACTCACAACTTTCAGTAACTTTCAGTAATGATTACTTTTCATTTCAGACAGGACTCAAACCCCAGCCTCCAGGGTGAAAATCTTGTGCTTGTTTGAGCCATCCATCAACCCCACATTTGACCAGCACATACATTTTTCTGGGGAGGATAAGCTGGCAAAAAAACAAAAACAAATTCTGGCCAGACTCTGACAGAAAGAGTAATTTCACATTGCAGAACACTGGAGTTGCCAAGCTGTGCCAAGTCACGCCCAAGATCGACCATCCCCGCAGAATGTGAGATTCAACTCATGTCTGTATACAGACAAGGGAGAAGGTATTTTTAAACATGTCTGTGTATTCAGCTCTCAGTACTTCTATGGCTTCCAACTGAACCTCCGTGGTTTGAAGTATAGTTACTTTCCTGTGTCGCTGTTTGTACTTTCAGGTATCTGCTTTAATTTTCTGTTTCATGTTTCAGGAGTTGTGTTCAGTTACGACTGGTGAAAGCCAAACGTCCTGATGGTGCTGCTTCATAATAAAAACTTTTAAATAACAAAATGACAGGGATGTCTCATTGTGAAGAATTTATTGGAAATAAAATGTTTTTTTGCTTCTTTACAGCCCCACGACTGAAGCTAAGCCAAACTTGTCATCAGTAAACTACAAGCGGGTAGAAATTCTTTGCAGTGCTGGGCTGATTTGCCAAGTCAAAGCCAAGCTATGTATGGAAATGGAGTAATTATGTGATCTGGGCATTGTAACACATTAGTTTGGATCTGACCTAACAATTTCTGCAGACTGAGGCAGCAATCGACTCATTTTCTGCAAGGTAAAATTTTTGTTAAAGGAGTCTGGGGTGATATAACAGCTCCAGTCTGCTGTTGTTAAGTTGTTTTGTTGCAATTGTTTGGGCGAGAAACTTGTCGTCATTGATTTTTATGATTGGTTAGTAGAATTAATTTCATAGGTTTCACAATGAATGTCAGAGCATAATCACAGCCAGTTCAAACTCAACATTAGGAAAGTGTACAAAAAAAAGAAACATATTTTCAAATACTATTCTGTACATGAGACCCCTAATTACATAGTAAAAAAAAAGACTGTAGTGGATTTGGGTTTTAAACCTTGAAGTGAGACTTATTAAATAAAACCATTGAGGGCTTTTTAAGCACAGTAATTTCCTGTAAAAACACTGAAGGATAAAAGGTTATTCACTTCACATTTTTTAGTTGACGACTGAGTGAGAGTTGAATAAAAAGACTCTGGCCTTTTGCCCTCTAGTCTCTAACTGAACAGATAGCTGCTGGTTTTGGACAGCTGTCTGACTGACTGCATCTCCACTGAGGAGCACATTTTTCCACTTTTCTGCCCGGCTCAACTGCCGGGTATGCCGAGAGGCGTTTGCCTGTCTGGAGAAGCGACGCTGGACTTGTGGGCAAATGTGTGTCTGTGTGTGTGTGCGTACGTGTCTGTGTAGTGGTACGTGTATCGTCCGTGTCTACCTCTCTCACTTGCTGAAACATATCCGTCCAAATTTGACAGCGCGGGGGCAGACAGCCATGTTGCAGAATTCTGATCATTTAAATGCTCAGAGGCCTGCTTGAATAGCAGAGGTGTTAAAAAAAAAGGAAGAAAGACACACGGAGAGAAAGATAGAGAGCAGCCCTCCACATGCCTCCATATCACATAAGGGACTGCCTGCCACTTTCCTGTGAAAAATAATGCTCACTTGTCAATCTTCCAAGAGCCAGTCAGATAGCCGCCAGTCCCATGGAGACCTATTGAGGTGTATGCTTTGTTTCATCTGGGGCACGCCTCAGAGGAGATCGGGAACGTTGTAGCTAGGAATTGCCTCCAAAATATAGGGTAGGAAAAAAGGGCACATTGATACAACCCTTGAGCTGATCTGCTATCTGGCTTCAGTATAGAGAACAAAGATTAGATTATTTTATGATTGCAAGAATAAAAAAATAACAAATTACTGAAATCATGAACGTAATATCCAAAACATGTATATAATTATTGAAACAGGTCATAATTGAGATTTAGTAATTATTTAGCAGATAACATTCTGCTTTTGAATTTCTATGAAGAATATACAAGTTTTGTTATGTCAGTTTTGCTGTATGACTTTAAAATTACGTCAGGTTTTCATGAAATATCACAACAAAACAGGTTGTAGATTGTAGGGGGTGGTGGAAGAATCAGGAAAATTAAAGCTACTACAAGGAACTTTCATATTTAGTTGATTTTGGACACCCCCGTGGACAAAAGCAGTAGCATTTCCATTGCAACATAATGTCAAAAATAAAATTATCTACATAACCTAAAAATCTCTTCTTGTTTCTTCTTAACCAGCTAATATACTGATGCCTGGAAGAATGTAAACAGAGGCTTGTTTCATCTGATTTTGCACAGAATCTGACCCAGTGACTGACATTAAGAACAATTACACAGAAATAGCCAGTCTTCTCCCAGTAGGCTCATTAACTTACATAGGTCATATAGAAGCAGCAGTAATAAAATGAGACTGTTTCATACCTAAACAAGACAAACACATTCAAGTTAAAAACTCCTCATAGTAGCTTTAAATAAATGTATTGACATTAATAAAATCATTCCAATTTCATTTGTAATTTTCAACAACTTGTTTGGTGAAATGTGAACAAAAATCTGATGTATTGTCAGTATATGTTTTGAGGTTAATAGTCCTGATTACCTAAGACCATGTTTTTTAATGTTCCAAAAAAAAAGACCAGAATGTCTTTAAAATATTCAAGCCTGAAATGTTTGGAACCAGGATTTTGTGAAAATAACCTATTTACTCATTTGTTTGAACAGAAAGAGACACAAATAAATGTGATATGCATTTGAAATAAAGCTGGGAGCTATGTAAATTTTCATAAACTAAATGCTAAAAGGCCAAAGACAAATAGCATTTACACCCTGCGGATACTGCTGTACTTTGTATAAAATGCTATTTGAACTGCTGCTCAATAACACAATTGTCCCTGAACGTTTTTTAAAAATTTAGATTTATCACTGCCCTAATTACTTAAATTACTGTCTGATGATAAATCGACCAGCATGTGCTTATGTACACAAAGGTACCGCATTCCTCCAGAAAAAGCAATTCTCTGTAGTCCACAGCACAAACTATAAAGGTGTCAAGTGATTTATCTATGCGGCAATGCAAATAAAGAAAAACATACCCAGCAGCTTGAGGACGAGGTCTGCATATCTGTCCACACAAACATTTCCATGTCATTTTGAAATACACTTCCTATTACAGCTTCATGATGCATAGCACTGAAGCAAGCCAAAAAAGCCCTTACTTGTATAACTGTGGGAAACTTTACCAGCAGAGAGGCTTATTTTTTTGTTCTAAATAAAGTTAACAGCTAATGACAACGCTCTAACAAGTCCGGAGCAGCCGCTCGTCCGTGCCTTCAGCCTACAGCGACCGTGTTGAAAGAGATTCTGTCCTAAACATCCCATGGGTCATCTTAAATGAGCAGGTTTATATCAGTCTATCTGGTGCAGACAGAGAGGGAGAGATTGAATGTTTTGCAAATTATTCACAGGGATTATAAATCACAGCGGTGTCAGTGTTTCCAATGATGGGAGAGGATGCTTCCTCATTCCTTAATACAAATGACATGGAAAACAACAGCTGCAGCAATAAAACGCTCTGCCATAAAAAAAAAAAAAAGGATAAATAAATGTACAAAAAGGAAAAAGCAGAGGCTCATCATTAAACATGTCGGCGTGGATCTCAATGTCATCTCAATGACTTGATGCCTGTTTTATTGCTGTTATATTTGCTTGTTTCAGTCTTGTGTAGTCAATTGTCTGATTCATTTATCCCATTCATGTCGTCTTTATGTTTGTCTTATTGGATTTTAATTGTTATTGTTTTTTCTTGTGTGTAAAGCACTTTTTCAAACTCTTCAGAGGTGTTTTTACGTGTCTTGCAGTGACGTACAGTGACTGAGGAGATTTCAGCATCTTGATATTGGTCAGTCAACAAATTCTCTGCATTCTGTGACAGCTTCATATTTCTTAGGTGTCGTGAAGTGACACATTTTAATAATGATGGTATTTTTATAAACAGCATATTCCCAGATACACTCAGAAAGACACATTGGTTTGATGGTTTACCACAAGCTGCTGGCAGATGAAACTGAACTGCAGGGTTTATAAAGAAATTTACAGTCCTCTGTTAAAAAAAAGAGAACACATACTCTGCTTAAATTAATGTTATGTTGTAAAACGTACACTGTTCTGTTAATTTGTGGTGCCCTTGCAGCCTCACTTTAATGACTAACAGCAAACAATGACTTTAAATTTGTTGTCGTGGTAATGTAAAATGGTTTGTTTTCCCATTCAGCACAGCCTGCTAGTTTCTGCCATTTTGCATTAAAGACAAGACAATAACACCACTTGTAAAAGGCTACAGGTAACAGAGAGACACACCGAGTGCTAATGAACATCTTCCACTGGAGTCTCGTCATTGTAGAAATACCTCATACCACATCATCATAACTAATGTTTAATTTTGTCATCTGTTTGGAGGGGGATTTTGCCTTCATTGGACAGCTGACAGTGGGGATGTGAACCTCTAAGCCACTGGACACTCGAGTTTTTTCCATATTTGAATTTGGATAAAAGGTGTCCTATTTCTCTGTTGTGTGCTTTTTGAAGATCCCCTCCACTCAAAAATGTGTTTTTCTTATCTTTACGTCCCCTAAAATGTTTGAACTTGACTATACTGACTTGTATCTGTACAAAGTTTGTCACCAGAGAGGAATTTTCATATTCCTCTACTGAAGGGGCAGATTTCTGTGCCTTATAATCTTGACATTGAATCATACCAAAGGCAAGCTAAATTGTGCAGGTAAGCTAGGTATGTAACAAATTCACAAGCCAGTCGCTGTCTAATATAGAAATGCAGGAAAAGAAAACTGAAACTTCCAGCGCAGAGTGGACTTGTCAGTACAGAGAGCGAGGGTTAGCATTAGTTAGCAAACTAATAAGCTGACAAACAACATAATAATAGAAGTTAAAGACACCGTACCATTCTGATACTTCTGCCGATTTTTCCATCTGAGAAAGATGTGCTTGAGTGGACACACACAACTTTGCAATGTTTGGCTGAATTTAGGAGAGTCTGAGTCTTGAATTGTTTTCCACACACCATCTGCACATGTATTTTGTGAATCACATTTTTTTTTTCGTGTACCCCTGCATGACTTCATGTACCCCTGGGGATACATGAATCACAAGGATCCAGAATTTCTCTGTGAGGGAGAAAGATTAGATGTGCTTTCAGCCCCTTTTCTAAAATTATTTTTTCTAACTTTACGTGGGAAAACCATGTTAAACAAATAATAATCATAGCAGACTATTTCACATACTACAAAATGTGACTGGAGTGGAACTCTAACCATGGATTTTGGGCTCAACCAGACAAGACAGCCATGTTTTCATTCACACGTCTTCTGTACCTGCTTATGTCCGTTTATGGTTTATCCACTGTTCGTCCATCTCAATCCATGCTGAGCCGGAAGAGCTGAAAACACCTTGAACCTGTTGCCGTTCCATCGCAGGGCCAACACCTAAACAAGACGAACACATTCAATGTCATACCTACAGTGTGTTGACTAATTTCACACAGGACACACAGGAAACTCACTTTAGATAGAAGTAATCAAACAGAGTTAACCACCGTAACCCAAGCATTTACACTTTATTTTGAATCTTCGTTCAAACCAAAGCCCTGCTTTATTGTGTCAACAAATATTTAACTGCAGCAAGTACGCTGTGACCTTAATCCTCAAGTATGAACATAAAAACTCAAAGAACTAAAGTTACTGTAGGTTTTTTTCTCCCCCGTGACAGTGGTGATGAAATGGCTAATAAATGACTGATGAGGGACGATATTCTCCAACAGTCACTGCCTCCCAAGGCGAGTGTCACCCCGTTTCTCTCTCCATTTACTGCACTTTGTCATTATGCAAGGCAGCAGCTGAGATGGTTAACTACACTAAGGCCGGGTGAGAACGTGTGGTGACTCTGGCTAATGAAGGTGAAACACAATGACACTTCATTTCCACATTAGCCTCCCCCCTTTCCTCTGTGGGCTCACAGTGACCCGATCCTCCCCGCTCATCTGTGTCCCGCGATGGCTCCAAATACAGACTCACATGCACAGACAGGTTTTTTTTATTTTTTATTAATATACTAATGAGGACTGGCTAGATTCTTTATCCAGACTTGTGCAGCCATTTGCAGCAAATGCAATGTAAATAACAAGTCAGTCTTGACTTTTAAAAAACAGTAGAACCTTGGCTTTCAGTTTGTCCTCTGATTGGCTTCAAGAAGTGTCAACAGTGCAATACAGAAAAATATGCACATAACTGATGTTTCTTTTTTAATGTCCTTGTGTTTAGCCTGGACGTCTAATAGCAGCTCCTCTTAACAGAGAGGTGAAGTCCCTCCCATTTCGACATGCCCCATGGGACCTTATTTCAGAAAAATAATAACAAAAATAATTGTTAATTTTGCAAATCAAAAAAGTCTCGAGTACCATTTAGTTTTGTGTGAAACTGCTCAGTGAACTACATCTCACACAATATACAGTACATGCAGCACCAACATGGCCATCACCTTGGCACATTTCACTTTATACTGCTTCAGAAACAGGGAAAATATATCAGGTGAAAATCACCTTTTGGGTGTTTAACCTTTCTAATTACATAGCTTTACAGTCTTACACTTCAACAGTTTTATGACAGACTGGAACTTTATTGACTCGCAAAATTATCTTAAATTGACAAACACTCTATGAGTAATGTTGCAATCCACTGTACTCAGAAAAAAAGATATCTCCGACATGAAAAAGTGCAATGGAAAGGAAAGGTCAGTCAAGTCAGAATTCCAAATCAAAAACTTGGACAAGATCCATCTAGCCTGAAATCAGCGACATAAACACAGCAATATGGCGGAGCACACAGTGAACATTAAGCAGAATTTTCCAAAATTTTTACCATATGTTGTGTCTTGTGAAAAGTGCTGTAAAAAGTTGGCATTTTCATTCAGTTGATTTGTACTTGCTAGAAGTCTCTGTTTCTTATAAAGTGTTCTAATCTGTTACATCAGCTGCTGTAAATACTTGTGAATTTCAGAGACTTGTCATAAAAAACATCAGGTTCTTGCAGGAATCCATGTTGTCCTGAGCAGATGCACTGGGACACATTTAGATTGGAAGTCAGGAATACTGACTCTGAACTATCGACTTCTGCATCTCTATATAAACCTTAAAGGGCAAGGCTGGTTCTATAATCTCTTTCTATTGTCAACATATCCCATGAATTACTTAAACAAACAATGCAACATCTCTCAAGACTTTCAGACCTCCTCAGCCTGTCTGTGGCACTCAACCCCTTTGGCTTCTACTGGAGACATAAATATTTTAAAATGGGGCATGAACATTTACATCAATCTTTTAAAAAGACAAAAT
>JAJHUR010095280.1:0-30134 GCA_027495735.1 Lutjanus campechanus | reverse complement strand
GAAAAGTATTGATGTTTGAGCAGTTGCACACAGACTACACTTTGTTTTGACACTTCTGGAGAGGTGTCCAATCAATGGCGAGTATCGAGCGGCTTATCTCTGTCTAATGTCCTGTGATGGCGGGGGGAAGTGTCTGACCCTTGTTACGGTCTTTGAAGTGGAAAAGGGAGGCAAGAGATAGTCCAGATTATGTGTGTATGGATTAGAGACTCCAGAGATGCAGCACTGACCCCTGCTGCCCTCCGCGTCTGTCTGGATATCACCATGGAAGTGTGTGTATGTGTGTGTGTTTTATGGTGCGCGCTCCCCAACCAACTCTCTGCCCTCACTGAACCCCTCTGGGCCCTGAGCTCCAACCTGCGAGGGCAGGAGAGGAATTTCCTGTCCTCCAGCAGAGACAAAACTCAGCCCTCGGCAATGATGCAAGAGCCTCCATCCCCCTTCTAACTTTCTCTACCTCACTCCTCTTCCCTCTGTCCCGTCCCCTCATCCCTGCGTGGGTGAGAGCAGACAGCGATCTCCCCCACAGCGGGAGGATTTAAGTCAGGGGGCCAACCCTGCATTTGTGTATCAAAGGTCAGATTACCCTGTCGGATGTTATCTTTCTCCGGGCGATGGCTGTCGGGTGAGCGGGATGACAGCGGCGGCCCCCGTGGGTGATGTGTGAAGCGGTATGGAAAGACAAGGATTAACAGAGGTCCTGGGATCTTACCGGACTGAATGTGACCTAAACTCTCAGTGGGATCCCCATGGGGGAAATAAAAGACCACAGCTCAGAGGTGGAAACCAAGCCCTGCTGCTCATATTGTTACGTTGGTGTGGTATGAAAGGTCTCCGCAGAGGTGTAGGCGACTCTTAACTGTGCTTTTGTGTTGTTTTTCTTGATCTTTGCTCCCTTTGAGGAAACCAATTAGTGAGTAATGAGTGATGGGAACAGTGTTAGAGCTACACAGGCTATAGATCCGTATCAGAGACATTTATCTGATGGTCGTGACCTTTCTGTTATGCTTCCTCACAGCACAATGTCTTTTCACTCTCTTTGAATACTGCATCTGACAGACTTGTCGCAGCCCAGAGGTAATTATCTTTCCAGAGGAGTATTGTTGCAGTGTTTTTTCCATATTGCCATTAAACTGCATATTGTTTTGGTGTCATTATGAAGTGTGAACTCCTCTTTTCCATATGCTGACAGCTGTGAAAGTAAAAAAGACTTCTGAAGAAATTTCCAAACAGCTTTTGCCTCAAGTTAGCCCATTATTTTCAGTGGCTGTGTTGCATATTAAAGGGATTATTTGATGTGGGGATGTCTGAGGCGTTTATTATTAGCCACTGTATTAACTACAGTAGATGCCAGTCGACATGACTCCAGTTTGGAGATGCAGAGGGACACACCAGCATGGAAGCTAAGCAATAAACTGCTGTGGACAGGATCCACAAGGTATTTTAGCTACTTAAAAAAGTCAGTATATGCTGTATTTAGATTTTCACACATTGCTATCAGGCAGCCTTTTCTGATTGGAAAATGCTGTTTTATAATCCTAGTCCTAGTCACTCACTCTCTTCAAACCAACCAAACCCCTTAGATGAAATCAGTAATTTTACCTCGCAGAGAACAGGAGTTGCTGGTTTACCGCTGCCTCAATCGTATAGTTTGTTCGTGTTACTGTGTGACTCCAGTGAATCCAAACTAACTTTTAAACTTTTAACTTTTAAAACACCAAAGTCACGCATAAAAACAGCTGTAGGCCAACAACTCCTGTGTTCTGTGAGGTAAAATTGCTGATTTTGCGAATGGAGTTTGGTTAGTTTGACGAGGGCGATATTTGGCCTGCAGAGCAGCAGTTTCCTATCAGAAAAGCAGTGAAAATATTCTGAATATAGTGTACATTTAAACCTATATAGATTTTTCTTAGGTGGACTTTTTAAAGCAGCTAAAATAGCTATTAACTTCAGTGCTGGTTTCCCTCTCTGCTTCTCCAAACTGGGAGCGTGCTGACCTCCATCTGCTGTAGGTAGCACAATCAATACCGATAAGTACCCCATACAATCCCACATGAAATAATCCTAACTATCCCTTTAAGACTGACCTTTAGCAGTGATGCATGATTGCATTTCCATTGCTGTTGGGGCAGCCTGTGTTTTTACGGCATGGAAACAGATGTTTCATGGAGAACTTCTGTGTGTCAAGTTGCACTGACGAGGCAGGGTTGCCTGTTTTCTCTATTTGCTGTCTGCTCCTCTCAGTTATAGGTTTTCTGATATGATAATATACTGCAGTCCAGGCTATACTGTAGCATTAAGGACATCACTATAAAGAAACCACTGGAAATGTATTTACAACTATGTTTCTGTGTTATGAAGCAGCATCGTAATAATACCTTTCTTGCTGCAGCTCGGGCTTCCCGAATAAGGACAAAAAAAAACGCCAGATAAACAAACACTTACTTGTTTTCCGGCTCATCTGTTCTTTGTTGAATCCTGTCTTCTCCCATGATGCATTGCACTCTGTCCCAGGAGTGTGCATGTTTTGCGTTGCCTGGAGAGGTTTTCTCAGCCCTCCTGGACTCCAGCTCACCCCTCTCCTGATAGGCATATGTCCCTTCTCCATCTCCATCGCTACCCACGGTGAAATGCAGCAGAAACAAAAGCCCTCAGCAGGGGGATACGTGAGTGTTTCGTTCCAGTCAGCTCAATCTTCCCTCCTGATAAGATGAAACTGTCGCTCCAGTTGGACGATGGAAGATTTAGTCCTTACTGGCAAGCGGTGAATATGTTTGGAAATACAAGAAAATACCCAAAAAGGGACAAGGAAAGGAGTAGCTCAGCTTTCCAGGTTGCTGCTTCCGGTTATGGCTCCCCTTTCAGCAGTAATCCTTCCAAGTGTTGTCCTGTGAGCAGCCGAAATTTGACGGAAGAAGTGCTGCCCTTACTTTGGTCTTCATGAAGTATTATTCTCTATCTAACAGGACCTCCCAGGAGGGTCAGCTCCAATGTGCCTTGGATACGATCCCATGGACGACTGCCACGAAAATTGCACAAGTTTGTTGTGCTCTCCTAAAAATCTGGCAACGAGGGCTGAGAAACAGTCCAGTCTTCTCTATTTGCATCTCTCTAATACTCCTCTTTTTCTTTCCCAGACGTCGCTCTTCCCTCCTCTGCTATTTTGGTCACCAAAACATGCTTTTCGTCTGCATCCCAATCTCCAGCCCGCAGATTATTTTTCTTTCGGAGAAAAGGATCTGCCCTTTATCTTGGAGATCATAACTCCACAGTGACGTGCAGGGGAACTGTGTATATGGCAACTTCCTGCTGTTAGGTGCATATGAAAAATAACATTTCAGTCTGGAAAGGTCATTCCGGAGACCGGTTTGCATTCAGAGCTCCAATGTATTCAATTAGTTGCTTTATTCTGGTTCCCTGTGTTATTTCTCATACATTAAAGCCAGATACACCCTCTGCAGGCGGGATAATCAATTTCTTTCTTTTGTTTATTCACAAAACCACAATTGAGAAGGAAAGTTCTTATTTCTTCTGGTGGTACTTTTGATTAAAGCTTATATGCATCAAAAATTAGTCATGAATACAGTAATTCTGCGGTCTGCAGCTCCACCATTCAGATTTTCAGTTTGTTTGTTTTGCTCCTTGTAGAAAAGATTTGATGTCTGTGTTCTGATTGTTCATCCAGTCTGGAACTGTTTTAGTTTGGTGGACCGAGCTTAAGCTGTAGATAAGGACTGCTCCGGGGGATGAAAGGTCGCTGTACTTTATTTAATCCCTCTCCAAGTCCATTTTCTGTCCAGAACCACCTGCAAAAAAAGAGAGAGAAATATGGAGGTTAAAATATCAGTTATGCAGAACCGTTTCAATCAGACCCTTCTTCGATTATGTTATTTAAATGTGACCCTTGGAAAGACAAAAGCTGGATGTTACATCTACCCACAACTTTGGCAAACCGCAGCTTTGGCAAACAGCTGGTACAAGAATCCTACTCGATTTTCCATCATCGCCCTTTGTGTAATGGCACGAGTTTCAGCCCACTACTTTGTACAGGATTTAAAGTATTATGCATGATGGTTTTTAAGAAATCAGTCCAAAAGACCTGACCTCTGTGCCGACAGGGAGTCTGCACTTTTTTACAAATTAGAAAAGGTTTTTAAGAAAGTGGCTGAAAGAACATTTTAATACACTCTGCATGGCCCCTTTAATAGTTTTAATGAACATTGGTTTACTTCCAAAAAAGCATAAATCTCATAGTGTTTCCATCTTTGAGACAATGAAAGTCCAATTCTCTGTCTTCAAAGATGAAGATCAGTCTTTGCTCTTTGAACTGTAGTCAGACTAAAAGGGTGGAAAAGGAAATGAGGAGACGCCTTCACAAAACTCCGAACTTGATAAACTCAGTGTTGTCTCCAAAGACGGAAGGAAGGTCACAATTCATTAAGGCTTTACGGTTGGAAATCTGTATTAAACCTGCCAAAAAAACTTAGCTTTATCTCTGCCCCTGGCTCTGTGGCGTGATGCAGAGCTCTGAGAAAGTGGATGTGGATTAAAGATTTCCAAGCAGCATGAAGTTAAAGCACCAGTGTGGTGGATTTAGTGGGATCTAGCAGTGATCTTGCAGATTGCAAACACGTTTGTCTGTTCTGGGCTACTGTAGGAACATGGCAGTGCAACATGGTCGACTCTGTGGACGAGGATCTGCACGCTCTGTAGATATAGAAACGTCTCATTCTGGGGCAGTAGTTTTCTAAATTTTTGTGTCCAAGGCACACCAAAGGAAAAGCCAGATGCTCCAGGCACACCTTTATTTAGCCTCTATAACCAAACCTAACCATGGTGACAACAAATACTAGACAAGCAGAGGCAGAGTTCCTGGAGTGCGGGTTGGGAAAAAAACATAAGGCGCCAAGTAGGATCTTTGAAGTGTCACACTCTAGTAATTGACCCTTTCTAAGTCCCGCCCCTTTTCACTTTGTGCTCCCATGACAGTTGGGCAAGCATGGTGCCTCAGTCAACTCTTCTGTTTCCTGTTTCCTGTTCTTTGTTGTGCAATGTGCCCGGATCGTCTGGGTTGAAAAGAAAAACAAATTTTGAAGATAGTTTAGAGACGATGCTGGGGGACCTGTTTAAAGAGGCATATATTCACAACAACTGGCGAATGTTAGCCAACTTGCTGGGTAGTCTACATCGATTGGTAGCTAGCTAGTTAGCTACCATTAGCTAACTTAATATGTCGCTTTTACAGGAAAAAGAAAACGTTGACCAAGGTACCAAGTTTGCTCAACTGTTATTGGAGCACAGAGCAAAAAGGGGCATGACTGAAGTCTGCTTTCTTTACTCTGAGAGTTTGCATCTGTATTGGGAAATGAGTGTGCACAAAGTATTGATACAGTAATTTTTTTTTATAGTTGTGTATTGCAAAATAATGTATGGTTGTTACAAAATCCAAATGGGACTTGGGAACCACTGTCGTCAGGTAACAAAAACACTGCTATTCTTATTTTCAGGTGATAATACACTAATGGAAACATGCTTAGATCCAATTTCTGGCATATTCGACCAACAAATCCCCATAAATCTTACACACTGGACCTTCAAGAGACAAAGATTTCAATGTCCTACAGTGACATCTATGGCATCCCCCCGTCTTATCCGATAAAGCATTTCATTAGATCAGCAGTGTCATATTCCCCCTTCAAAGCTACTAAGAGCCACTGGCAAAGTTTGTAATAATAAACCCGTGTTTTCATGTCCTTGTCCTTGATCAGACTTGCCTCTCCTTGAATCACAGTTGCATTTGTTTTTACTGGAGAGTCACCACTGTAACGCTCAGGAATGGGAGGGCTGTACAAAGAACTACAGTCATTATTTTTGAAATGCCTTTTCAGTGCTTCCTTACAGGCATAGCAACCAGCCTCACACTCATCTTTCCCGAAGGTGTGCGAGCACCGTGAACTTGTTTGCATCCCTTGAACACTGTGTTTGGTGGAGACGCTCTCCGACATGACAGCTGAGTCATGACAGCCTGTGGGAGGACTGCTGATTGGCCCCCGAACACAATCAGCCCAAACACAACACTTCCCCACCTCCCTGCGAAAAAAAAGCAACAAAAATCCTCCACAATTTAGCTTACTGGCGTGATCGTGTCAAGCGAGAAGAGATGAAGGCCTGATTGTTTAGACACTCTGACAACAACAGCTCTTTGATTCCCCCAGATGTGTTTGGACTGACACTGTCTTTTCAGATTAGTACCTCATCTTGCTACATTTTCTTTCCTCACAGTTATCTTAAGACTTCATGTTTATTGAACACATGTTGAGGGCGCGTCCCACTCGATTGATAAAAAATATGACTTGATTACTGTCTTTGATCCGGTCTGCAAACATTTATTAAGTGTTGGACAAAGAACAGATGTAGGATACTGAAAACTGACATGAACAGAGATGCAGACTGAACTGTAATTCAAAAGACTAAACACAGACATATGGACTCTTGAAATTCTCATCTGCCACAATCTGCTTTTTTTCTTCCTTTTCATTGGCCCCAGCTTGTTCATTTCCAGCTTGAGTGTCGTATTTCATCTACAGTAACCCACTCCAACAGATCATATCTGCACTCGACAAAAATATAAATGCAACACTTTTTTTTGCTCCCGTTTCTCACAAGTTGAAGTAAAAATTCCAGGACTTATTCTATGCACATAAAGGGTTTATTTCTCTCAAATTTTGTTCATAAATATGCTAAAAATTAGTGTCGGTGAGCACTTCAATTTGGCCAAGATAATCCGTCCACCTGACAGGTGTGGCAGCAGGATTATTGCACAGGTGTGCCTTGGATTGGTCACAAAAAAAGTTCAATTTTATCTTGAAAAAGGTATTTATGAGGCACTCAACTATGGCGATTACACATAGGGTTATACTGCATTCATTGGGTGTCATAATAATTGGACAAATTATTTCCAGACTGGGATAATTCACATGAACGCCTCCTCAAATCAGAACATTTGGAAAGTCAGAGAAAATTTAATTACACAGAGTTGTTGTCTGTTGATGTCATGAGTAAATGTTTGGTAATTAATTCACATATTGCATATATTTTTTTGGTCACAGTCTGGTAATAGGTTGCAACCTTTAGTAGCTGTCCATATAGACTGGCTTAGATGAATTAGAAACATAAATTAGAAACAACATATTTACTAATATTAACTCTAATACCATATCAGGTAACGGATTCAGCATGTAACACGCTACGCTACCCTTAGTAACATCCATGTTGTCTCTACTTTATGACTTAAAAGCACATGAACAGACCGAAGTCGGAATAATGTCTTCCCATCTTAGAAATTGGGACCATCCAAGGAGCATGGGAAAGCACAAATATTACCAAATTCCCCAGGAGGGCAAAGTCATGACCTGCCCTTCTCTGCCTCTGATTGGCTTAACCTGATATTCTCACCCTAACCCTAACCAATCACTCCTCATGCCTAAAGCGAACCAACCAAGCCAAAGAGTACTTGCCGATCAGAGGCAGAGTAGGGCAGGTCATGACTTTGTCCTCCAAGGGTAAAAACAACTGGGTATCTGTAGCTCTGTGTGGAGTGGTCACAGTTCAGAACCTAATAAATATCTATAAATGTCTTTCATTGGGACCAATCCAGCATCTCTATGTGTCACACCTGTCAGGTTGATGGATTATCTTGGCAAAGAAGAAGCACTCACTAACACAGATTTTAACAAATTTGTGAACACAAAGAGAGAAATAAACCTTTTGTGTGCACAGAAGAAGTCTTAGATCTTCTACTTCAACTCAAAAGCAAAAACAGAAGTGCTGCCTTTATATTTTAGTTGATTATACCTGCCATATCTAAGATCTGATGTCATCTCTCCTCTTTCCTCCCCTCTACCCTCCAATTACCGTGAAGTTCAAGAGGTATTTTACAGTGCCCACCTGTCCAGCTCAGCTCCCACCCCCGCACAGATTTTCCTGTGCCACCCTTTGACCTCCATGATTAGAGCCAAGGCTATCATTTACAGTCTGGCCCGTAGGCCACTTTTAGTGTGTAATCACAGAGTTCCTGTATATCGTCAACATGTGATGGATTCATACGCGGAAAGCAAATCCATCCCACGGCTTTCTGCAGCATGTCCCACATAGTGATGACGCACAAAAAGAAATGTCTTTGGCAGCCGCACAAACTGTAATCATTCATTTGTCCCTCATGGCCGTTGTCTCGTACATTTATTAGACATCTGCATCAGTAGACGACTTGTAGAAAGCATGTCAGCCACCTAATAACTCATATGCTGCTTGCATTTTCACTTCAGGTACGGCATCTGTACATCATCAGTCGCCCTGGGCGCACATGTGTCAAGGTATGTGAGATGTGTGGCTGTCAGGTGAGCGTGCATTCCACCTATTGTAAAAGTGTATCAGTTACTGAGCTTATAATGAGGCATCTGGCCCCAACATTGACTGGCAAGCTTTTATGATTGAATACCTGAGGGGCAGAGCTGCCACAGTATGTGCAATCTCTTGCCTTTTGCCTGGATCTTTACAGATTGGCAAGCAGAAATCATTCAGCAGTGAATGCTGAAGGCTTTAGAAAGGCCCTTTGGTCTCTCGCTCAGACAAAGAACCATTCAAGGGCCCTTGCAGCCCTACAAAATAATTTCGGGTAGTGCTCCAAAATTGGCATTCCTGGTTCATAATTCCTCAGGAGGCTGTGATAGTCAACATGCCTCGGCTTGCGCTGGCTGATGACTGACATCTAAAACATTGCAAGGCACAGACTCCTAATAAAAGTAACAAATGTCTCCTTCTCTTCTGCTCTCTATTTCTCGTTTCACTTTTAGGAATTGTGCAAGCGTGCTCTCATAAATCATGCAGAAGGAAAACCTTGTAATGAGGAGTCTGCTCCGGCTGCAGCTCATCCTACTCAGAGTCACAGGTGGAGAAGTTCAAGAGGCAAAGATAAATACTTGAAGTAGGTGTGTATGATCCGGTGCCAAGAAGGAGGAACCATCGAAAACAATCAGAGTCATACTCTGAAAACTGTTAGACATCAAAGGCAGAAAGTATGAGCACTGTTTAAAAAATGTAAAAAGCATGCATATGAAATTAGTACTGCAGGAAATATTTGTTGAGTTTTGGCATTGTTATTTTTTTTTACTAATGAAGGCATTTGACAAAACACTTCTCGACAAACAAACACACGGGGTATCATTAGTTGATATAAAGAGATGAAAAAAGTACACACTTGTGTAAAAAAAAGACTGTTAAAAGTAGAAGTACTCATTCAATTTGTTTACTCAAGTAAAAGTGAAAAAGTAAAGGCTCTGAAATGAACATAAAACTACTACAAGGAACTTTCAAATGTTGATTTTGAAGGGCCATTTGGACAAAAGCGGTAGCATTTCCACTGTAATAACCACAAAATATAAAGTCAAAAATACAATTATTTATCTCTTTTAAGTGGCTAACTTACTGTTTACTGTAACTGTGCGAGGGAAAATGTAAACACAGGCTTGCTTCATGTGTTTCAAGGAGAGTCCAACCCGGTGGCAGACATTAAGAATAACTACACAGAAATAAACACTCTTCTTTTCTTGTTTGCTAATGCAGGTCATATAGAGGCATTAATATTAAATTCAGACTGTTTCATAACCACTTAAAACTCCCAGTAGTAGCTTTAAAGTATATAAGCAGCACTCTGAAGGACTTTTCTGCCTTTTGCTTCTGATCAGAGCTAACTGGACCTCATCTTCTCTCTGCATTCGAGTCTCCCTCTCTGTTTTGTCTTGTTATGTCATTTTTGTCTGTTGTAACGATGGATGGAAGCACCACATGCTCCATCCATGTAGGTTGCAACTGGTCTTGATGTTGGAAAGATGGCATGCATTGATGCAAAACAACAAAAAATAATCAATAATTCCCTGTAAAATGCATTAAAACCAAAGCCTGGTTGTAAATTTGTAGCAGTAAAATGTAGGAAGTAAAAGTAAAGAGTTGTCAGATACCTAAAACCTCTACTTAAGTGCAGTAATTAAGTATTTCAACTTAGTTACTTCCCACCTATGTGAATATATTTATGGCAACATATGGCTGAACAAAACCTGCAGTTGCCCCCCGTAAAGCAGTTAATGGGCCTCACCTGTTGTGTTAACAGGAAGCAATTACTTATATATGTAAGTCAATACACAGCCCCGACCAGGTCTTTAATTGGATACACTTTCTAATGTTACACAGTGCAGTTCAAGTCTATAACCTGGCTACACAGCAGGCTCCACACAGTCAGGACAATAGGCTCGGGTATCAGTGACCACAGTGCTAATGTAGCCAGCAGCCAACCCCCTCTGCAAGCCTGCAGCCCGCACCGAGGGGGAAAAACCAGCGGCCACAGATGTTTGTCATCTTCTCAAACAAAGACTTTCAAAGTTTCCCTCCTCTTCTGCTTCACTTCACTGCATTCCCACCGCTCTCTCTCCAAACAAAGATAGCGTCTTACCCCGTTTAGATAAACATAATGGGCTGCAGGTGACAAACTCTGCAGCAATCACAGTTTCACAGCGACAGATAAAAATCCCAGCATTCAGTACTCCTCCTTCCTGTTGGGTGTGTGTCGGCGTAGTCATGCTGCTCACCTGTGCTCCGGTGGGTCTGGCTGTGTGAGGCGGCGAGCGTGTGTACTGCCCCTTTTCAGTTCCTACGACTCTGCACACACACCTCCCCCTTTTTACCTCTCCTCTCTCTCCTCTCTCTCTCAGTTGAGGCAGACGAAGGATGGGGGTGGGAGGGGGGTCAGTTGGAACACAGTAGGCTCTTTGTCTGGGATCTTTTCATATGGTTTCCTTCAAGCTTGCATACTGAACACATTATGCTATAATATATTTTCATATTCAACACAGGGATGTTGGGGGACCAGTGGGCCCCTACTCTGTTCTCTGCCCCCCTCCTCTCTTTTCCTTTTTCTTGACCCATTTTCCCGCCATGCACACCGGGCAGAGAAATCCAAATAAAGGCTGAAAGCCATTCAAGAAAAATGTTCCTGCTTCAACCCGCAGAATTTGTTGATGCAGACCTTTTTTTTTTTGGAATAATAAAATTTAAACACAGAAAATTATTTCCTCTCCAGACTCTAAACATCAAACATAAAGACCCTGCAGAGCTTTTCACCATGTGTGCGGACTGCTCAGGATGTTCATCTTAAGATTATGATCCTCACTAATATCACTTCATATCTCCAAACGCTGATTTATCAAAAGATCCCACAAGTGCAATAAAATGTCTGCAACATCTGGTTCACTGTATAGTGTCAGAGGCTTAGAAATGATTAGATCTTTAGATTTATAGATGCACAGTCTTCTGCAGAGTAACATTTGGATATATTTCGCTAATCTTTAAAGTCCTTCGTACTGAATCCTGAAGGCCCTCAGTGAGACGGGGACTGGCTGTGGGCACGGTTGGATCTACAGCGGAGACTGAGTCATATGGTGGAAAAAATTTATTTTGAATGGCTGCCAGACTTTAGGAGTAACATCTTAATCTCCCTTCAGCCATAGGATAAACTAACCTTACTTGATGGTGCAGTTACTCTGCTTGTGGTTCACCACTGTTTCACACAGCAGGTCATACAAAGTTTACCAAAAGGCAAACTTAGACTTTTATGAAGTATTTTCAGCATCCTTCCTAAGTCCTGCCCCTTTTTCTCTGTGCTCCAGTGACAGTTGAGCAAAATTCCTCAGTCAACTTTTTCCTTTTCCTGTGAAAGCAACCGAGGGTCACATCTTAAATTAGTTAATGTCAGCAAAACACTAGCTAACTAGCTGTCTAACTGATGTAGATTAACTAGTAGTTAGCATGTGTTTTGATAACATGGGCTAACTTGAGATGTGAATATATATATATAGCTTTTTCCCCTGCAACATCTTTTTGTCTCCAGAATTTGGTACAAGACAACAAGACAGGAAAAAGTTGACCGAAGTTCCAATCATGCTTAACTGTCATTGGAGCACACAGTGACTGCATAAAGGTCACCTGACTCTTTACTTACTTTACTGTTGCCACATCTGTCAAAGTTTCCCTTCTCGCTCTGCTCAGTTTACAGTGAGAACAGTTGCAGATTTAACATCAAATTTGGCCGTAACTTTTGAAACACAAAGGCTTTGATTTCTGCAGAAAGAGAGCCTGGTTATATAGCCCAACTTAGGATCAACTAACTTTACTTTAAGATGCAGTTATTCAGCTTGTGGGATCTTTCAGGTCCCATGAAAATGACCAAAAAGCAGACCTCTACTTTTAAAAACTTTTTGCTAAGCCCCACCCTCCTGGCTTTCTGTTGTTGCACTGCTCTGACTCAGTTTGCAGTCCAAATGGTGGCAGATTTAACATTAAATTTGGGAGTCATTTTTGAAACACTAGGTCTTCAGTTCCAAAGAGAAGAAAATAAAAGCAGCCTCTCATGTCTAACTGACAACCGTAGATTTTGTCGGCTAAAATTATGACTCTCACTAGCAGATGTCAAAAGTGTAGCTGCCTCATTTAAGCTAATGCTTAGACTCCTTGAGTTTAAGCTTAGAAGTCTGTCTCCATCTGACTTTTTAAAGATCAACCTGACACATTATAACAAAATAAGAGCCCTGTAAAAGGGTCTTAAATATGTAAAGTTACTCAACTGCGTACATGATATAACCGTTATGCTTTAAGACTTGGTTGGACAGTAAATTATGACACATGATAAACAACAGAAGTACAATTATTAACATTGGAAAAGGAAGCGAAGGAATTAGATTAACCACAAAGCAGGATGAGACCCTGCCAACCCATTTAGACCACGACTGAACCAGGAAGAGAGCTGAGATAAGAGCTAAGCTAACCCAGGTTAGCCCATTAAGAGAGCGAGAGCAAGCCCCTTAACCCACTTTGATTCTGTACCCCTCCCCACATAACAATTTAACCGTTGGAAATAAGCCACGAGTTTGGCAAATGCTGTGGTTTCTAACACAAGTTTGGCTGGAGGTAATGTTACTGCAGGGCGTAGACTAGTTAGCCAGACATGCTAATGTTTGCAGCTCACATTAGCACTGACAAAAGTTTAATTCATGCCTCACGTTTGCGCTTGTGTTTTAGGTTTTTGAAAGACTAAAAAAAAAGAGGCCGCCTTCAAAACAGAGTATCACTCGTCTTATAGCCTCTCTGACACGCATGTACAGAAATGCAAATCTTGGTAGGACCGCAGTGCCTAGTTATTGTTGCTAATCACTGTTTGGAGGAGGAGCTTAGCGAAGGGTGAATTCTGGCAGTGTTATCGTTGGTGATTTCGGTGTCATGTGTTTATCTCAACTTTTCTTTTCACCACCTTTCCTCCTCGACTGATGGATGGTCCTGCCAAACTGCTCAGGCAATCCATCACCTCGAGGCTACTTCAAGTAACGTCTCAGCCCGGCCTCCTCTCCTCCTTCAACACCCCCTTTTCCTCCCGCTCCCACTCTCCCTCTCTGTTTTCTCCTATCATTTTCTCCTCACACATCTGTCTGCTCAGATCGATTTTCCCTCTCCTTATCTCAGTATTTCCTTTCTTTATTGTCTCACTTTAGGCTACTTATTCCTATTTTCCCCTCCAATCTTCCTCTCTTCATCACCGTTCCTGTGTGCGCTCTCCTTTGACCCAGCCTCTCCTGACATGTTTATATGTGTAAGACCCCATGCAGCTGGGAGAGCAGCCATTAGGCGCTCTGTCTATCTCTTTCTTTTCCCTCTCTGACTCTTCTGCGGCCAGCTCGGCTATGCTCTTCTGGCGTGACTCTCTGAAGGGCAGCTGCGTGTGTGGGAGACCAGGGAGCTGAGGGGAAATGTTAGCGCACATTCCTTCAGAAGAGGGGCTTTTGCTGCAAAGCGAGCGTCGTGGAATTTCCTAAGTGATCTGGTTTGCATTCCCTCTCAAGTCGGATCCATCTACAGAAGTTATTAGAGAGCGTTTGCTATGGCCCAGGCCCTGAATTGATTAGGAGCCTACACAGGCCCCTCTCTGCTTTCTCGCTCGCCATACCAACCCTCAGCTCATCCCTCTGGACGTAATGGGATACAGCCACGGGGCTGTTCAAAGGCACAGCTTTAGTATAAACAGAGGCAGAGACAGAATATTCACCATACTTGTGGATGTTTTGATGGGGAGATGTTCCTCAATGATTATGAGGCGCAACTCAGTCAAGCTCACGTCTCACCGTGTGCATGAGAGTACAGCTCCGTAGTGATTGGGTTGATTACCAATCTTCGGGGATACGGTACGTATGTAGGACTAATTCAGTTAAGGCACACTCATGTTTCACTGCTGCCTCTGTTTATTTTCACTCAAGCAGACATCTGTATTTCTCATAAACTACCTCAGAGGGTGTTGTGGTCTGAAGCAGAGACGAATAACGCCTGGTAGAATCAGGGAGTGTCCACTTGTGGTTTGGTGATGTATACTACTGTAAGGTCACATTTGAAAGAAACCAGTAGTAAAAAGAGTACTGAATATCTATACTCGAGTAAAAATACAATTACTCCATTAGAAAACACCTTAAGTAAAAGAGGAAATTACGGTTTGAGAAACCTACTCAAGTAAAAGTTTGTTTTAAAAAGTACATTAGGCTTAACTGCTTTTGAAAGCAGTTAAGCTAACGTAATACCAACATAATGCCAAGTAAGCTAAGACAATCTTAAAAATTGACATGTCTAAAGATATATTTTGGTGAGTTGTGTTCTTACATGATCCCCAGTGTTTCCAGCAATCTTCAAATGCAGGGAAATCTGTAATTTATGCAAACTAATAATGCATTTCCCACAAGTCATCGCTAACTAGCTCCTGTAACTTCCGGGAAAACACGAGATACATTGGATAAACACGTAAGAGTGCGATGAGGGAAGTTAGCGCATGTGGCTAAATGTAACGTGAATAAATCTTTAATATGTCAGATTTTCATCAGCTGTGGCGGTTGTTTAAAAGTGAGGAAAAGAACACCCATGATCCTGCGCTACTTCACAGTGTCATCAAACTACACCTTTTGTTACTGTTTTAAAGTGAGAGAGACCCCTGGTGTCAGAATTTACATATTGTGCATTTACTGTCAATAACATCCAAATCTCTTACTTCATTGTGCTTGTGGAGGTTAAAAGAGGAGTTTTTAAAAGTGTAGATCTGAGTACTTCATCATGTAACTGACTTTTTTTCAGAGTTTGGTGTAAAAAGTGTTGCCAGATGTGGCTGGGGTTTGTCGCTGGAAGCTGCCTCCATCATGGTCAAAAGACAGGTGGTGCTTATTTTTCTTCAAGGCAGCAATTCCCACAATTCCCACAGTAGAGGAGACTAGTTTTAATAAAGCTATAAATGGCAAATTAGGGCTGCCCCCTGTTAGCTGACTAAACCGTGAGTGAGAGGAGTCTTAGTCAACCACGTTTCCATTTATTTGTTGTCGCAACTCAAACTCCCAAACTCCATTCAGGAGCTGCACCTTGCCGCCAGGCCCTGGACTGTTGCAACAGGGACCTTTTCTCTTGAAAGTTAGTCACTCTTTAGTCACAGACGCACAGCTGCCAACTGTCCTGTAGAGAAATTAACTCTGTTAGCGATCCTATTAGACTGAGACACAGCCGACTGACAGAAGCCAGGTTGATGACACAGAATACAGTACAGAGGTGATTTAATGTTATAGCAGCTCCAACCGGGACTCTGACTCCTGGGACGATGAAGACACGGTGGGTTCAGGTGGGGACAGGAGGTGTGAAGCGAGTTTGTAGCCAGTTAATTTGTGAGTATACATTGTACATTCAGCGAGTATTCATTATTTATCCCCATGTTTTGAACAACAAGGTTATACGGTCTTGAAATAAATTAACAAATGTTCAGTCTCCTTGCTGGTTTGTCCGACATATTCAGAATCGTTACCACTTTTCTGTTTGCATTTAACAGATGGCTCGCTGCGTGCACCAAAATTTATATTTAAAGCTACTACAAGAAATTTTTTAACCAGTTTTAAAACGGTCTCAATTTATTACCGATGAAGTTTACAAGACCATGCACAAGAAGATTGACTGTTTCTGTACGGTTGCTCTTAATGGCTGCCACTGGGTCGGATTCTCTGTGAAATCAGATGAAACGAGCCTGTGTTTGGACATTAGCTGGTTAAAAAGCAGGAGGAGATTTTTAATTTGGATCATCATATTTTTGATGTTATATTTTGTGGTTGTTATGGTAGAAACACTACCATATAATACACTTTTGTCCACATGGGGCTCCAAAATCAACAAAACGTGAAAGTTCCTTGCAGCAGCTTTAAGTAATTGAATTAATATGATAAATGTGTGATGACTAGTCGACTAATGGCTTTAATTAATAATTACTAGTTGACAATGAAAGTCTTTAGTTAGTCAGTGTAGCAAAGTAAAAAGTAGGCCACTGGTGCAAAAATATACACTCCAGTAATCTAATTTCTTTACACTATCAGCCCGTACTGTTGCTTAATAGACTTTACTGATTACACATTTTAAGTACAAGCAGGCCTGGATGCCAGCCTGGCGCCTGCTAATATATTAAAACTCACACGAAGTTTCCAAATCCATTATATACACTAAATATACTCCATGGCACAAGACCCACTACGACATAGTTTTGTGGTTTAAATTGCTTTCACAGACTGGGCAGGGCATCTGAGCTGCTGCTGCTGCACCCTGGAGTCTTTTTTTGTTGTTGTTGTGTGTGTCTACATGTGTGTGTGAGTGTGTGTGTGTGTACATTTATGAACTGTATGTGTGTTCCAGACTTGCACCCACAGTACCATAAGCATATGGTGGGAGCGCCGGTGCGTTAATACACAGGCCCGAGACTGAGCCCAAACCACAATCAGCTGGCTCAGTCTGTCTGTCTGTCTGCCTGGGTAATGTTGAAACACACACACACACTCAGCCACCGGTGCTATTTACACATAACAAAAAATCAAATCAGCTATATGGCAACATCGCCTCCTTCCTAATATGTTCTTGGCAACGGCGCTGCTCAGACATGGGGGAATCAGATAATAATTGCAAATGAATCTCAGGGGCTCGCCCTGGACACAATCGCTGCTGCCTTCACTGCCAGCTCGTCTGGTTTTGATTTGTAATGTTTTAATGTAATAAATTTCTGACGTTACTCAGCTCAAAATCACACTCATCAGTGTTCACATGGCTGCAGCAGCCAAAACAAACAAACACCGGATGCTGCAGGAAAGAAGTTTGGTCAGCTTGATTTAGTGGAAGTTTATTAGTAGAAGAACAAACAGGCCTTTTTGATTCCTCGTTTCCATGTATGGACAATGTGCCACCAAACAGACCGTGTATTAGAGATGCATGGAGACGTCATTATTTGTATCCGTATCTGTTCAAGCAAGAGAATTATCTGTCTCTGTATCTGTATTTGATAGAAGACCAGAAGTGGGTGTGGTTTATACTGAAGGTCATGTTAAATTGGCAAAATGCTGTATTTTCTATCTCATTATTGATTGTTAATGCAGTTGACCTTTCCTAAGTCCCGCCCCGTTTTGCTTTGTGCTCCAATAACAGGTGAGCAAACGTTTTCCTGTAAAAGCAATGCTGTTATGTTAGCAAAATGCTAGTTAACTGGCTAGATCATGTTAGCAAAACACTAAGTGGCTAGCTAATGATTGATGTAAATGATCTGGCTAGTTAGCTAGCATTTTTGCTAACATTAGCTAACTTAATATGTAAATACATGGCACTTTGACAGGTCCCAACATCTTTAACTACCTTCAAAATTCAGTTTTCTTTTCAGCACAGACAAGCCTAACAAGATTGCACATCTAAAAACATGAAAGAAGAAATTTGACTGAGGTATCAACTGCCATTGGACCACAGAGTGAAGAGGGGCGGGTCAACTGTTGTGCCTTCGGACCGTAAAAATGATTTGATAAAAGGGATAATGTTCAGTGACAAGGTCATTATTGTGAAATAAATCCTGACAGGATGATGCAGGACGGGTCTTGAATTATCCTGAAGGAGTTTATTTCAAAATAACGACCTGCTTACTTTACAATTTCCTGCTTATTATAAACGATTATAGGTTTATTTCACAATAATGATCTGTTCACTGTACATTATCTTGCTTGTTACATGGTTATGTACCAAAGAAATCAATTTGACACAAAATATTCATTTAAAAATGATTTTTAGTGATTTAACAATGTTTTCATTGTTTCTCCAGAGTCTATAATCAGGACTGTGTCCATAGCAACAGCCTGTTCTTCATAGCAACGGTCTGCTGTAAAGATATAAGGGACCTTAGAATGCTGTAATTGACCAATCAGAATTGAGATTTCAAGAAAGTCATGTAATAAAGGCATATAATTAATCCATTAATTATGAAATTTATTCCCATATCCTCTAAGTGTACTTTGTACCTCTCTCTCTCTCTCTTTTTATTTGAGCTAAACTAAATTTTATAAACTATCAGAAGCTCACCACCTACTCCCCTTTAACTTGAGGATATTGAACTAAAAAAAGATTCTGCTTTGCACTGGAAGATACAAGTATATAGAAAAAAATATCCCTCAGTTGAAGGGAATAATCTTGGTGCACTAAATCAGATGCAACCTTTTTTATCTATGCCGACGTGATCATGGAGCTGTCGTCTTCGGAATAATAATGAGCAACTTCTGATAGAAGAAAGATATGTTTCCATCGCATTAATTGTGCTTTTCTGAATAACATATTCAGATATGGGTGTGTCCCTAACATGCACTGTATGTTTTAAAAGCAAAGATGTGTATCTGCTGAGTGAAACTGAAGGTCTGCACAACAGATCAGCGGTTTGGGTGTGAGCAGCTCTGCACAACAAGAGTTACAGGCCTTTTCACATGCAGTCCAGGTTGTAATCTGTACAGGACATTACTTAATTCAATGGAATGTCATGTAACACTTTTACTACTTATTCACTCTGCTGCTATGTTGAGTGTTAAAGAATAAGGGGAAGTGGGTGGGAGCTTAAGTATTTCATGTTCTGTAACTTGTTGCTGTGCTGCAGCCAGACTTCTTCTCTATGCATCATCTTTACAGCCAATCAGGTTTAAGCAGTAAAATAATTAAAACAGCCCTTTCTACAGCAGCTTTTTTATCCATGAAATCAACATATGCTCAAGCTTATGGATCAGTGGATGTGACACTGCCGTCTGATTCTGTTTGGTTCAGCCCATTTCCATCTAAATGCCTTTCTGCTTAGTAGCCGGGCCTCTCTGCAGATGGGATAGGAACAAGGCAGGAATTATTCTCCCAACAAGAGGCTCTCTCTTTGTTTGGATCAACGCTCTGCAGAATGTAATCAAAATTTACCGGGAGACAAAAACAAAAATGCCAAACACTGATCTGGTTCACTGCCATGCAAGCTAAGGACTTAATCTGTGTCACACAATGCAAGGTCCTGACAAAATGTTTATTCCTCTTCCCTCCTGCAAATTACATTAGTGCGTATGAGCCCAAAATATCTGCCGCAGTCATTGTGAATGTGTAATGTAGTGAAATGCCAGGAAATCAGAGCCCACAGTGTGTGTGTGTGAGAGAGAGTGTGAGAGAGAAGGAAAGAGTCGAGGGAAGAGAAAAACAAGATTTCCAGCTCAAGCTCGTTGTAAGTTCAAACGTAGCCTAATTATAACAGAAGTGCCTTCTAAGTGGAACTTTATGCATCATTAAATTGAATAACAATAATTATATTAGCTGACTTAACTTCTGACAAAGCTAATGTTAGCTTGCTCATGTATTACTCCTTTGTATTGAATATTAAAGGAGGTATTGTAATTTTTTTTTAAAATCCCAAGAATAACAAATTATCCCTCAAATTTTGCACTAATAACGACGCACTATGACTGGCTGTTAGATAGCATCAGTTAGGTTAACATAGTTAGATATTTTCCGCTCATACTTACTGCATGAATATCACTCTGACACACACACATATATCATAAGGTGATTCATACATTTACATAATGCCAGTTTAATACAGCATTTATCAACTAAAAGCAATGCACTGCAGACAGAGGTGGGACCAAGTCATTGTTTTGTAAGTCACAAGTACATCTCAAGTCTTTGCGTGCAAGGCACAAGTCAAGTCCTAAATTTTGAGTATTGAGTCTTCAACAAGTCACTCTTCACCAAAACTAAAGTCATTTTAACAACAGAGCCTGGACCATTCTTTGTGGCACTTCAAATGATTTGAAGAGTTTGAAGTTGTTGCGTCTCTGTTTGTAATTTTTGGCCTGACAGCAGCTTGAGTTTTTTAATCATCTTTTTCCCCAACTGGAGCGTGCTAACACGATGTTAATTCTTCATGGTACTCATGCTGGATGCTGTCAGATTACTTCAAACAAAGGTGATCTGGGGAATTAAGCATCAGCTTGTGGAGAATTTATTAGTGCTAACGTTAGCTGATTCAGAAAATGAATTGATTCATGGATTCATACTTTTTAAATAACATACTTTTTCATGTTTGGGCTTGGCAGAAAGTATTTTCAAGTCAAAATACTCAAGTGAAGTCACAAGTCGTTGGTGTTAAAGTCCAAGTCAAGTTTTTTTTCGATTTGTCAAGTCAAGTCTAAAGTCATCAAACTTGTGACTTGAGTCTGCACTTTTTGCTGCAGACGTTTCCAGGCAACCAATTTTCAAACAGTATTAACAAAAGACTTTAACAGCTGAGACATTATTCTAGTTTTACTGGTGCAATCTGGTTTAGGAAATCTCAAATTTTGATCTTGCTTGCAGTGACTAAGAACCTGGGAAGAACTTCAAACACTCAAACTTAGAAATGGATTTAGGAATCGTGCGTGAAACCTAATCCTTGAGCTGTCATTTATGAAGATATCAGCAGTCATCGTGCTGTCACAGTGTTTTCATGTTGCTGCAGATTTAACCAAACATGACTCATAAAGCAACTTTCAAGTTTCTCTTCTGTTTCCACCTGAAACTTTGAGCGATTAACACACCCAGTGCAGATTATGTATCAGTGTTCAGTATTATGGCGCAGTTCATACCGTTGTCACTGTTAATTTCAGTCAGTCCAGACGTAGTGACTTGTAATAATATTCATCCCCATCAGAGGTCTGTCAGGGTGTGTTTGTGCAGTTACTGTACCTCGTACCCCCCCTCTGCTTGCATCATGTCTGGAGGCAATTAAATTCGTACCTTCATGCCTGCTGCCATCTGGGCTCTGCATGTCCTTCTCACTTTTTTAAAACTCTGAATTAAGAGACTAGGTTGAATCTTTTTTCCATTCTGTGGACTCATATTTATTCTCCAGACACTGGAGGCTTTGTACGTTCAGTGTTTTTTTTTTTTTTCTTTGCCTCATTCTACATTTCTCAGTGAAAATAAGCCACCAGACAAGGTTTCAATCTCTCACCTGGGAATAACTTACTGTAACAAGATTTGCTGCGCTCATGCACAAATAACGCAGCTGCGAAAACATTTATGTCAAATGATGTTGTTAGATGGTTCATAGTCTTTTCGGTGATTTCTTTCATAATGCTAAATCAGTTCACGGGGCTTATTCAGAGAGAAATGTGATCACACAGCAACAGTTGAAGCTCAGTGTCATTGCAGTTGCCAGGTAATGCCGCAAGGTTTGCCAAACCGGTGAGTCAGGCTGTAATAGGTGTTCCTGCTGTTCACATTTAAGCCGAGTCTCCACAGTATGCTCTGCTCATCACTGTCACTCCACGGGTTTAATGGTCTTTCACTGGCCCGCAGTGGATCCCATTACTTTGGGCAAGGACATGACTTTTCCATTAAGCCGAACGTGCTAAAAGAGTCCACGGAGGCTGATGGAAGGGTCATGGTGAAGCCGCTTCACCAGAGGTTTAGGATGGTTATTTATCCTCTTTGGCCAGGCTCGAGAGACCACAGGAGACACACGTTTTCTGAAAAGGACCCCTCTGAGCTGTCCACCGGCCACCTGACAGATGGGCCTAACAGCAGCAGAGACGGCCTCCCCTGCATCCTGGAAAAACCGCGCTCAGGGCCTGATAACGAGCAGCAACATTTCCCATCTCACTCTCACTGGCTTCTCACTTCCATGTGATGAATAAAAAAAGGTTTTCTCTTTTTAGCTGTGCCCAACAGGAAGGTGTGAATTGCACACACGGTGACAAGGGGAGCTGCTGGAATTTACCCGCGTGTTAAAGGGATAGTTTGGATTATTTGATGTGGGGTTGAATGAGGTACTTATCCGTAGTCAGTGCATTAGCTACAGTAGATGGTGTTTGGCATGCCCCCCAGTTAGGAGAAGCAGAGAGGCACCAGCTCTAGAGTGAAGCGATGAACTGCTGTGCGCAGGATCAGCAGCAAAAAGTATTTCAGCCACATAAAAAAGGTCTACCTGAAAAATCAGTATCAGTTTGCTATATTTAGAATATTTTCACTGCTTTACTTCGCCATCAGTCAGCCTTCTCTGACGCCAAACCACCCTTATATAAGCCAAATGGCGCTCTCTGCAAACCAACCAAACTCCATAGGCGAAATCAGTCATTTTACCTCGCAGAACACGAGCTCTGCCACTGCGTCAGTCTGTTCGTTTGTTTGTGTTATTGTGTGACTTTTGATTCACCAAAGTCACACAATAACACAAACAAACTAACAGATCAAGGCAGCGGTGGACCAGCTACAGTCCGTGCTATGCAAGTTAAAATGACTAATTTTGTCTATGGAGTTTGGTTGGTTTGAAGACAGCGGTATTTGGAGTATATAAACAGGGTTTTCCCATCAGAAAAGGCTGTCCGACAGCAAAGTAAAGCAGTTAAAATGCTATAAATATAGAGTACCCTTAAACTGATATAGATAATTTTTAAATGGACCTTTTTTAAGTGGCTAAAACAACTTTCATTGCTTAGCTTCCGCATTTGTGCCCTTCTCTACCTCCTCGAACTGAGGGTGTGCTGACTGCCATCTACTGTAGGTAATATTGATACAACCCCACTTCAGATAACCCAAACTATCTCTTTAAGCCTATTTCATCAAATTTTACAAGGAGCTTTAAAGGCATGAAAAGTTGTACATGCAGACATATATTTAGGATGAGGTGTCATGGAACTTACCCACAAGCGGTGGGAGCTTTGTAACTCTTTTTATGACTCTCAGTGATTGGTCTGTTTCACCACAATGACTTATTCAATAGTGGTTTGTGCCAGTAAAAGAGATTCAAAAATCCCCAAGTCAAACCCCAGAAAGTCTTAGGAAAGAATTTCCTCTGTAAAAGCTACAGGCAACTTGATCACGGTTGGACGTAAGGGAAAGTTTTGACACGTTCACGAGAGTTCACATGCAAAGCAACTCTGTGTGTGAACATCGATTTAAAACAGAGAGCGAGATTCCCGGGTTTTTATGGGACTCCGACAAAGAACAGGAATACTGGAGCTCACTGTGGAAGTGGTTGGCAGCCGCACTGTCAAGGTTTTGGCCAAATTACCCTGGGGTTGGGGTGTGTATGTGGAGGGTATGTGTTTTTGGATGAATTGAAGTTAGGTGGTCCACCATCCTTCACTTCTTTAAGGAAATAAAATGGCTCAGCATGAGAATTTTATTGGTCATGGTGGTGTCCAGCCCAAACTCTGAAAACTGGTCTGATTTGACTGATTTTAATCATTAGTCAGTCAGTGAGGGCAAACAATGATGAAGTTAAGGTTTTTACTGGAGTGCGCAGTCCTCTGCCGCGTATGGAGGATAAGCAGAACATACTCGGATCATCTTTAGCCTCTTGGCATATTTATTTAACAATAAAACGCACACTGATTGATTGATTTTGATTTGATTTTGTGATCATTTGAATGTGGATGTTAAAATTTAGATCCACAGCTAATCCAAGATATCTGGGTGGTCTGCGATCTTTAAACGTTAGCGACTGAAGCTGAGCTCTGACTTTTAATTTTTCTTCTTTGCGACCAAAGATGATCATTTTAGTTGAATCTTTCTTTAGCTGGAGAAAATGTTGACACATCCGATCACTGATTTGTTTGATGCACGCTCTCAGCGCTTGAACGGGACCACAGTCGCCTGGTGATATCATTATATAAATCTGTATGTCGTCTGCATAATTACGTTAAGGGATTTTGTCGAATAGAAGAGGCTCAACAATCCTTCAAATATGATTCAGACCAGTTCAGCGCTGAGCCAGGAAGTCAGACCCAGTTTTCCAGTCTGTCTAGTGATATTTTGTGGTCGACCGTGTCGAATGCAGATCAAATAATTCTAAGATTGAAACTTTTCCACTGTCTGCATTCATGTGGAAATCCTGACTGGAAAACATCAAGCCAAGAAGGCGTTCAGTTGTTGAGAAAAATGCTTTTTTAAAGATTTTACCTAAAAATGGTTCGTTCGATATGGGCCTGTAATGAGTTCTCTGGATGATCCTTTCTTAAGAGCGGCTTAATAACTGCAGTTTTTGGGGACCTGTGGAAAATAGTCTGAGAGCTGAGAAATGTTTACTATGTGCAGAATTTCTGATGCCATCTGGTTAAAAGCACTTTTGGAAAAGCCTGTGGGGAGAATATCAAGGTAGCAGAAGGAGGATTTGAAATGTTGCACAATTTCTGCCAAGGTTTTACAGCTCAAGATCAAAGATCAGATTGCATCATGCTGATTGAATTAGTTTTAAGTGAACACAAAGACAGCACAGAGCCTGTATCTGATATGAAGAGACTGACAGTTTGTCTTAATTTTGTCTGAGAAGGAATTTATTTATTTATAAAAGTCCAGGGGGTACTGACACAGGGGGATTTTTTTGCGGTGACAGAGGAAGGGGGACTGCCTTCGTTTCTGAGTTCAGAATTATACACGTAAAATTTCTCTTTATAGTCGCATTGCCTCTGAAGATTGTTTTTCGCCACCTGCATTCAGCTTTTCAGCGATCTCCTTTTAAGTTGTTTACCAGCATGTCATTTCTTGTGCTTTTTTTCTTTCTAAACTTTCCCAGAACGTTTTGAATATTCCCAGAAAGTCTGCCAAATAATGTCCCCCTACCCTTGAACTCGTTCCCCGTCATTGACGAGATATCTCATCATTTAAGACACAACGCTTCCCCACCAATTACGAGATATTCCGTCAATTGCTGTTGTCACTGAGAGGTGGTGACGCATCATCTGACAAATATTTGCAACTCTAAGAAGAAGGGAACCATTGGAATTGAGCAGCAGAAGAAGAAGATGGTGTTATCTAGCATGAAACTGTGGTGCTCATCTGCAGATCCGCGGGTCACAGAGCATCCAGCCATAAAGCCCAGAGCAGGGCTGCTTGCACTACAGCCCTCAGACCTCCACAGCAGCCGAGGCACAGCGCCTGGAAGTCACGCCGCGGCGCCTGGAAGTCACACCGCAGCCAGGTCAGAGAGCGCTCCAGCCCCCTGGCCTCTCGGACAGTGTTTTGGGCCTGGGGGCGGGACACACACACACACCTGATGTTCACCACACAGGTGACAGTGATGTTACACATGTAATAAGAAGTGGTAAAAAAATAAAAAATAAAAATAAAAACGTGAAGTTGATATTCTGTCTCTTTCACAAAAACCGTTGATTTTTTGATGAAACCAACCAACATTCAAAAGCTTATAAATAAAGAATGAATGTGTCTGAAACTAGAAGATTTGTTCTTTCTTTTTATAGATTCCATGTTAAAATATTCATGGAACCGAATTTTCTGTGGGTGTTGAAAAATCAGTGAATTTTGTCAGCTAAAAAACGCTGGTGGAGAAAGAGTTAAAGAACATCATGACCGTCCGGGATTGTTCTGGGGATGTTACAAGGCGAGGTCTTTTTACGCCAGCAGGGACGTTCTCAGAGTGTTCTGGGAACGTACAGTTTCTAACTTTGATGGTCCTCTAAATGTTCCCAGAATGCCTTGAATGTTCCCTGAAAGTCTGCTAAATAACGCCCCTCTATCAGAACTCCACATTGTGACTGGGAACGTCCTTTGAATGGCTGTGATTTGAAGTGAACCATTAACACAACATTCGGCTCCTTCATTCTCTGATCTCTTCCTGTTAGAGGCATCTCTAAGATGGGAGGTGGGGTGAGACCGATGAGACGAACTTCGGTGACCTTGCTGGCCTTATCAGTCTTTTTGTCGTCGTCATTATTTGCAAGGTTGCTGTCACAGAATGAGCGATGATGGGGTGGTGGCGGATGACGTGGCAGTGAATTTAATGACAGCATTAACCAGCCCTTCCTTTTTTATCTCTGAGTCCAAAACAGGGTGAGGCAGGGGGAGAAGGGAGGAGGAGATGGAAACTCATTCATGAGCTGGTCGTCGACACGCTGACGTTGAGGCCGTGCTGCTCTGTCTTCATGGCGCCGAGGCTGCTGTGTGTCACGGTGCATCATCTCAGGCCTGGCCGACGAGTGTCGCAGGCTGAAACATAAATGGTTCATTAGTGCTTTGACTCCAGATCTGCTCGAGTCTGCTGAACCTATTGATCCCTCTGTTGACCGTTGGCAGCGGCCCACTAATAAAAACCGGGCTTCCAGTTTGTCTAGACAGTTAAACAGCTCAATGAAATCATTTAGCACCTCTGACTGCTCTCTGCAAACGTTTTCTACCATATCTAGAAGTGTCATCAACTCTTACAACCAGAGTTAAAGTTGATTTAGATGTTTTGTTTTGTTTTTTTACCTTTAATGTGCTTTTTCTGTCAACTGGCTCTGTTCATAATACTCCCACATCCAAACTAATCAGTAGTCATCTCCACTCTTGTCCCATTGAGATTTATAAATGGTTCAAACCTGTTTCCCAGTTTTAATGCCGGGGTTGACTGTGGTCTGTGTTTACGTCCACCTTTGGTTGTCCTCCAGGTGTCCGGCGGCCACAGTTGGCTGAGCCGAATCCATAAATTCTGCCCTCTGTGAGAATACAGTCCCGCACTTATCTCTACGTTTAGCACCAGGATTATCCCAGCAGGTTAGAAATCCCATTCGCAGCACATGACTTCACTTCCACTGTTTCATCGAGTGGAAATAGCTGTCCATTTAAATCTTATCGGCTCGAAATCCGAAGAAATAACTCGACAGAAGACACTGACGGAGTGTCATGGGGTTCAGAAGACTTCCCCAGTGCGAATAGCCTTGTCTTGAGTCAATCTTCTGTAACAATTTATGACAGTCTGTGCACTTCATCGATTCTGATGAGCAGAGACGTGTATGGTAGTGCAGTCAAGGACGCAATTCTGTCTGTGCTCTATTAATTTACTGTCTGTGTCGTGTTAATGTTGCAGGTAGCAGGAGGCAGTTCAAAGCAGATAATCGAAGCTCAGAGTGATTTAGTTTTTCATGGGAAACCTCTTCAAATGTATTATTATAGTTTGAGACAAACTTAACTTCACAAAAATGGGATGGATCCTGACGTCTCAGTGACCCTGAACTTTGACCTTTGACCACCAAAATCTAAACAGTTCATCTTTGGTTCCAAATGAGTATTTGCACCAAATTTGAAGAAATTCCCTCGAGGCTTTCTTGAGATATCACATTCACAAGAACAGACGAATGGACAGACAACCTGAAAACATGATGCCTCCAGCCACGGCTGTCGCCGGCGCAGAGGCATAAAAAGTAGAAAAAAAGTAGAAAAAAAGAAGACAGCTCAGCAAAGATGAAGAGGGAAGAGCATCTGCACTGTAAGCAGGAAGTGTGCACGCCTGAAGTTCACTCTGCAGGATGTTCTCTTGTTTTTTATTGCAACATTAACATTTAACAAACCACACATAATCAATTTTTAATAGCCTTTAAGTTCAAGATTATGGGCGGAGAAAATTAGATTTGAAAACAGCAGCTCCTGCGTGATGAATAAGAGCATACTGGTTCCACTGGGCTTGTTACCCTAAAAAGCTGGACGGACTAATACATCCCCAGCAGAGGGGGGGATATATTGAAATGACGGCGATTATCCCTGTTTGTATCTGTTGGCTGATGGTCTGTTATTTCATTCCAGATTCTCTATCTGGTTAATCTGATTTATTAGCTGGCTAATCAGCTTTATATGCCTTAGTGTTTTGGGAGGTGATATTACTGTCGGCTCACGCTGGGAGGACTCAGCTTCTGTGGTGTTCAGTGTCCTCTCTGAACTCCCCGTCAGTGCCAGTCACAGCTCGGCGGTCATGTAAGCTCTGATGGCAGCGTGATTGTTTTCTGAAGATACAGTTTCATGATTCAGTTCATTCTGCACAAAAATATTCGAGAGGAGGCTGACATTTATAAGCTTTATAATAGACTTTTTTAAAAAGAAAATTCTTGGACAAAACTCTGCTTCAGTATTGTTTTCATGATAGTCAGTCTGTATAATTTAACAGCATTCTGTGTATTTCCTTTTTAATAGCTGGTTTGACCATTATGACATTATGGTCTGGGAGTTAGAACACGGTTACTGTGTGCATTCAGACGCTCACAGGCTAACATGCTAAACATTGCATAAAAATGCAAACATTAACATGTAATCACTCGAGCAATGGACAAATATATTTATCAGTACAATCATCAACATAAACCACCGTTTTATTAGGAGCGAACAACATGTTTGGCCTGTGGATCAACAGGATCACATGACCAATTATCACATTTTCTTTTCCATCGTTTTTTTCTTTAACATTCTTCTAAAACATTTAAAAAAAATTATTTTCAATTCATCCAAAGCGCATAATAATTTATACCAAATTAAATAGATCAGAAAACATAGCAAGATTCATAAAGAGTCACAAGGATAACATTTTATTTGTGATTTAACCTCATACCGTTATACAGCCGACTGAGTTGAAAAGTCCCACTTCTGTCCCTCTACACTGTGACAGGGGACCTAGTGGCTCATCTCTCCCTATGGATTCAAATTACCCGTGGAGGGAGATATCAGTTAATATTTATATGACAGAAAATAACTCAAATCCTGTGTTTCATTAAGTCCGTATGGTTCAAACGTGTTCAATTCACAGATCCAAAATGCCTCCCTTCTTAAAAGTTGGTTGATCAAATTACCCCCTCTTGGATTAGGTTGCACTTTTTCAATGCCAACAAATTTAAGGGAAGTAACCAACTCAGGGTTTTTCTCCTTCTAGTGTCTCGCAATGGCACGATCCATGTTCCCGTTTCTAATGGCAGCCTTATGCTCAGCAACTCGATCCGCATTGTTTACTCCTAATAAAATCACAGTAACTCAGTTCAGCGTGCGGTGGTTTATGTTGATGATTTTACCTGAGATGTTCCCGCGACCGTCCAGCACCTGATACCTGAGACTGGCTGTGCAGTGGGAGGTCTGTTTATTTATATTTATTAGTAAATTTTATCGCACAATCGTCAGATAAATAAACAGGCATTTAAACAGCAGCACCAACATAAACTTCAACATCATCAGTATAACATACTGTATTTAATTTAAGCATTTAGCTGAAAACACAGCAGAGGCAGAGGGTTACAAAGTGCAGCTCTGAGTAAAGTTGAACCAAATTAGATATTGTAGAATTGAGCCCTGACAAGCTTAAGTCTGACAGATGTGCTCAAATGACCAGTCTACAGAGGAAAACACAGTTAAAACTATGGTTTAATCAAGCAGCAGCATCTGGGACCCAGCCCCTATATAGAGCTGCATATTAAAATGCCCAACTTAACAGCAGAAATAACCATGTTTACAACCTGTCACAACAAACAGTTTTGGTGGCTAATTTCCCCCTTCATGAAAACTGTACAGAGGCTGAAAGTCATAATTTAGGGGCGTGCCCACTTTGAGTGACAGGTGGTTGCTGTTAAAGGCTAGCTCCACTCACGCTTTGCCCATTTTTGGATTAGCCGAGAGTTGGACGGAGTCGGGCGCTGCCAAGATGGCGATGGCCACCACAGTGATCCTCACAATGGCTCTTCAGAAACTTACGGGTGATTTCATGGAGACCGAGTCCAAGTTTTATGCGGTCTGTGGGTTTACAGCTTCTGTTTTATTTCAGTTGCTCCAGCCATCACTTTTATTGGTTGTCATAATGTATTTACCAAATTAATTGCTGAGATCTCAGAACCTGGAAACATTCCTAAAAAACCAGGCCCAACAGGGAAACAAACAGTCAGACAGTCAGAGAAACACACAGCCGACAGTTTTACCATATAACC
>JAJHUR010095279.1:0-11394 GCA_027495735.1 Lutjanus campechanus | reverse complement strand
TATAAAATGTCAAAAGTAGTGAGAAAAGTAGTGAAATCTTCCCGTACCCCTTTTTCAAATTGCTTGTTTTGTCCGTCCAGCTGTCAAAAACTCCAGATATATTTCACTGACTACCATATATGACAGAGAAAAGCAGCAAATGTTTGAATTTCCTGATGACAGAAATGATTCATTGAATATCAAGATAGTTAATAATTAATGTTCTTTCAATCAATCAATTGATTAACAGCTTTAAAAATAATGAATCATTTTTAATTGGTTAATCCATCCACCCATTTTCTGCCACTTATCCAGCTCCAGATCACATCGATTAAATTAATTATATCACGAAGGAATTCTTCTATACCACTGGGACGTACTGGGAACAATGTGATATAATAAAGGATTGTACTGCTTTGCCATCATACTTCAGTTCCCAGTGTGATTGTGAAACAGGTATGAAATTACAGTCTGTGTGGTATTAAAAAGTCTTACAGTTATCTGCAGAAACCCTGTAATCTTAGGAATTAGCCAAGGAATGTTCATTATTTTCTCAGTTTTATCAGTTCAGGCAGGATGAGGCATAAACACTAAACTGAAAATAGTTATTTCTTATTGGCTCAGGCTGTCACACCATATTGAGCCACTAAAACTGTAAGGCTACGGGCCTCTTAGCCAGTCTGCTGTGCAAATGCATTTGAGCCTCGTGTGTTTAATGTCTCTTTATCAAGTTTGTCTAAAGCGTTTCAACAGTGCTGTGTTTTGATTCATGGCTGCAGCTTGATGTCAACCACTTTGGCTTGTTCTCTGTCAAGACCGACCGTATCAGCCGCTCCCTGACTCTATAATGTGAAAAACCTGCGCCATCCGGTCAGCCTTTTAATATGTCCAGTAAAGTATCCCCCTCCTTCCTTCTCCTGGCCAACGCTGCCATTTGTTCTCCTGATAAAACTGTCATTGCTGAGGCTGATATCTGACCTCTACAGTGACTGCTAGCATAAATTAGCCTTGTCCTAATATTGCAATTTCTTTCGCTTCACTCAGAATCAAGGTTTTTGACATTTCTCTTAGAATAATAGGCCATTGTACACACGGACACTTTTTAAATCAAACTGTACAGCGATAAAAATGTCAGGGCCAAGTATCTTTCTTTTTTTTCTCTTTCATCTCGTACTGTAGTTGGCTTTTTTCTTTAACATGTGAAGCCTAGAGAGTCATCAGTGTCAGAATTGGCATGCATATCAATACGTTCTGGATTGCACTGTCTTCTACCTGTGACACTGCACACATTGCTGCAGCTCTGCAGGAGTATTGTATCAGCTTTCATTGCTCGCTGGTTAACCAAGACTTCCCACTGCACACGACTCTTGAGAGAAAGAGACACCATGACTGTCAGTGTGTCGCCTGACAGATCTTCCCATCTGAAGCGCCGGAGAACAATCATCCCCAGCTCAATCTCACTCATTACTTTGTTGTGTTCAGAAAAGTTGCAAAAAGTAGCGGAGATCAAGGAGAGGGATGCCAGGAATGATCGAATGATCAGCTAAGATCTGATGGGCTCAGACTGTTCAGTGATTTGCCGCCAAATTCAGAGAGATCCTCTTTTCAATACCTGACACCGAGCTTAAAGGAGGATAATGATGGGTGAGGAAGCAGCTCCCACAAAGCAGCACTGTCGGCACATAGAGGAAGGTGTGGAGATGTTGTCACGGGAAAGGCTGGATGTGTGTCAAAACAAGAGCTTCCAGCCTCTCTGTATCGCAGCTCTGGCTCTTCAGCGATATTACTCTCATCCTCATCTTACCTCTCCGCTGACTACTGCTTGTCTGTCCCCACTGTCTTTCCCACTTTCTCTTCCTTTTTTAAACACAGACAACTCTTTCCCTTATTCCACATGGAAAAACTTAAAGATAAAAAAAAAAAAAAAAATCAGTTGAACTGTAATTCATGTTGTCAAGTAATCCTCAGTGTCGCGGTTTGTTAATATGATTTTAACTCCGGCAGATTTTCATGGGAACATAAGACTCTTGATCTGCGTTGTAATTGCGTAAATCTTTCCGGCCGTGTTCCCAGTTTTACTATAATTTGATGAGGAACTACACTATAATTGAATATTCAAATTAGGAATATGTGTCAATATGGCTCTCCTTGCCTGAAATGAGGATTAATTGTTGTCAAAACTCCAGTGGCCGACATAATATGAGCCCCAACACTGCTGTTGATTAGCAAATGCACTTGCCATGTTTTTGTTTTAAGAATTAGTTGTCTAATTGATTTGCCATATGTTACCCTCTCCAAAGCACCTAAAATTGTATTTAGAAATCACCAATTTGGATTGAGACAGTTTTGTGTTTCAAACAGATGGGAAAAGCAGCCCTGGAGGTTGCCTGTGGAAAAGAATTTCATGAGCACATTTCATGCAGAGTCTTTGAGATTTTAAAGAACCGCTTTCTCCTTTTCAGATATATAGATAAATAGCCTGGCTTAATACTTTCTGTTCGGTTATTGATTAGTTGTTTGGTCCATAAAATGGCAAGAAAAAACTTTCCAAAATGACAAACATTCCCAAGATGACATCCACAAATGTCTTGTTTTGTTCACAACCAAAAGATATTCAGTTTGCTGTCAGGAAGGAGTAAAGAAACCAGAAAATATTCACATGTAAGAAGCTGGAATCAGAGCATATTTGACTTTTTTTTTTTCTTAAAATTATTACTAATTACTCAAAACTAATTAATCGGTTATCAAAATAGTTGGCGATTAATTTAATTTAGTTTAAAGCTGTATTTAGAAATCAGCAGTTTGGGTTGAGAAAGTTTTAGGAAACAGATGGAAAAGCAACCCTGGAGGTTGCCCGTGGAAAAGAATTTCATGAGCACATTTCACGCAGACTCTTTGGGATTTTAAAGTACCACTGTCTCATTTTTAGATATATAGATAAATAGCCCAACTTATACCTTCCCTCTTCTCTTTGTTTCCTCTGAGTACTAATTTAACAACGCAAACACAGACGCCCTAAAAAGACATTTAAAACCATTTCCCCTCCACTTTATCAGCCCGTTGGGTGTCTCCGCGCTTTGAAAGATGTGTACCTTTCTTCCTCGGCAGTGGAATCAACCTTTGAAAGGTAAAAGAAGTCCGCGTTGAATATGGCAATCGTTCCCGCAAGATTGATGCCAACCTTTTAAAAATTCACCATTGGCCTGGATTTAACATGGCCAAATGCTGATGTAAATGAGGAGGAGAAAAGTCGACCCTTTCATTGCAAATAAATCTGAGTTGCAGGCTTCAGCTCATAAATACCACAGCCTGTCAGAAGTCTTGTTTTATTGCTCTTGATGGAAATTATTGCATTTATTTATCTCATCCGGAGAGATAAGGCTCTGAAAGCCACAACTCATGCATAGCACCCTTGGAATATGCAGATCTGCCTTTAGTCTTAAATTTTTAGGAATTTTTGATTTTTCAACGTCCCCCCCCCCCCCTCGCAAGTGAAGAATGATTATGTTCTCCATAAACAGAGCAAATACAGAACATGATACACAAAACACACAACTTCACACCTGCTCACCCCCAAAATCTGTCTTGTCTTCTTATAATTCAGCACCGTCTTATTCTTCTTGTCTGCCTCGTTCTTTGTCTTTAACAGCAAACCCGTACGCCTGACTGTCCTCTAATCAAAGCAATTCCCTTTTTAATGATATCGCCAACTACTCTGCATTATCATTATAAGATCATTTGTTTTATAATGCCATCCCGGAGCTCATTTTACCTTCAGAGCATGTCATGTTATGCAGCTCTCTTGAAGCTGTGAATTTTTTTTTTTTTTTTCCTGCTTGCTGTGGATTTATCGATCCGTAGGGGTGAGTCACAGGGTGTGATTCATGATAGCTTGATTGATGAGGATTTCAATCTTATATGGTTTGTTAACTTCAACTGCCCACAAAGTGCATTCTGTGCTGTTTTCTGTAATACAAGGCCATGAAACGGAAAAAAAAACAGACTTCCCTTGAATAATGGAATCTCTCAGTTCCTCCAGAATTAACAAGATCCTGCTCCAAACCCCCAGTTAAAGGTCTGTTCGAGCCCCTGGGCAGCTGAGGCGCAGTTTAACTTTTACCATATTTCTCCTCTTCAGATTCTTCCTCTTATTTCAGTGCTCTGTTTTTCCATCAGACAGATAAAAAAAGCCTTTGTGTGAGGGGGGAGGGTCCACGCTTCCATAAACTGTTGTTTACTATATTTTAATGTCTGATCAATGTGTCTTTGAACGTAATTGTCCTCATCAAATACATACAAATACAAAGTTTACATGCCTTTTGTGTGTTTTTAGGGCTGGAACTGAACTTATTATTTTAACTAATCGATTAGTTGTTTGGTCTAAAAACTGGTGAAAAATGACGAAGCCCAAGATGACGTCCTCAAACATCCACAGTCCAAAGATGCTAGAATCAGAGAAGTTCTACTTTTTTCAGTTACTCAAACCAATGAATTGATTATCAAAATAGTTGGTGATTAATCCAATAATTGATTAACAATTGCAGCTCTACTGCCATGCTAAAAACCACTTGATTTATATTTTAATATCTGCGCAATGTGTCCCAGGACATAACTGTTGTTGTAAAATACAAAGTTTCAATGCTTTTTGTATATTTTTAGGGCTGCAGCTAACTATTATTTTTATTACTGATTAATCAATTACTTGTTTGGTCCATTAGATGTCAGAAAATAGTGAAAAATGTTGATCGGTGTTTCAAAAATCCCAAGATGACGTCCTTAAATGTCTTATTCTGTCCACAGCCCAAAGATATTTAGTGTACTGTCACAGAGGAGGAAAGAAACCAGAAGAGATTCACATTTAAGAAGCTGCGATCAGAGAATTTTTACTTTTTTTTTCTTAGAAACGACACAAAACGATTCACCGCTTATCAAAATAGTTGACGGATAATTTAATATTTGACAACTGATCGATTAATTGACTGATCATTGCAGCGAGGGCTGTTGCAATATACCGGTAATTACAATAACAGTGATATTGAAAAAAATAAATATTGATATCGTTTGTGTAATTGTGTAAATGATCCGGTGGATTTTAAACATGTTAAATTCTTGCTTTGTCTCCCTGCTCCAACAACCCGCGACTGCACTTTTTGTAAGTTTTTTTTTTATACAGTTATGGTTGCAGACTCTCTCTTTACCTCAATACACTCATATTTTGAATCTAATTAAATTGCCAAAATAGACAAAAGGCACAATAAACAAAGTTAAAGATGAATTTGACTAATAGCATTATTTTTGTATGTCAGGATAATATTTATATTGCAAACTCTTTTGGTCACGATAATGGTGTTATAAAAACATGTAGACAGATAAATAGACTAATATAATGATCGGTTGAAAGAACGTTGTTGTTTTCTTTCTGTCAGCAGGAGGACCACGAGCAGGCCAGACTATGAGCACCAGAGCAGTGGGAACTACACCAAGACAGGTAAAAGATCTCCCACTTTAAACATATGCACGTCAGTACCATCTGTAGACAATTAGAGAAATTTAATACTTTGATGCATTAGGCTGTTAAACTGCAGGTCTCTTACTTTTAGCGAACTAACTGCAAGAAAAAGCTCAGTTTTTTGTTTTTTTTTTAAGAGAAAAGGTTCAGTACTTCATGCTTTCTACGTACACTGAATGTCTGCTTCGTCTCCTCCGGTACATAAAGGCAGCTCCTCTGGTACTTGATCTACAAACGCTCTATGTCTAGATCTCCTCACTGATGGATACTGTACAGAGCTTTGCTTATCTGAGCAAACGTGACTTCCCAGAGGAGCCGCGCATTACACTCAAGAGAACATTTAACAGCTGTCAAAGATGATCCATCACATGCCATACTTACATATGTACCGTGCATGCACTGGACGAATTCCCCTCTCTTTTTTTTTTCTTTTTTTTTTTGTGTCAGGGAGAAACTCGACTATAGCACAATGCTCCGGGACTAAAACAGAAGAAAGGCTAATTCGTTAGGCTGCGGAGCTTAGCTGTGACAGCCTCAGAGCAGAGCACAGAGTCAGAGCAGAGCCGGCTGAGACGCTCCAGCCTGAAAAGAGCGTGTGATCCAGCCGAGGTGAATGAGGCAGGCAGGTTTTTATCCAGCTGGAGAGAGACACCATGTGGTGAGGATTCCTCCTGCTGCTCAGGCACAGGCACACCCAGGCTATGGACATGTTACACCCTGCCTTTTTAATACAAGTCGAGCTATTGAACAAAGTGCACATGACAGCACTGCATAAGGAAATGTTTAAATTTAGAAATTTCTTTGAATTGTATAAATCCAAAGCTGTTTTTTTTTAAAAATCTTTTCTTTTCATGCAACCAGCCAAAAGAGAAATACAGTCCATAATTGACAAAAAAAATGATTAATACATCATTGTGTGGGTGTGACAGTCATATTATAGTGAAGAAGCAAAGTGTGGCCCTGAAGGAGCAGACATTAACACACAGCTGAGTGGTTTGTGGCATTGGGTGTGCGATTCCTCCACTGGGACAGGGTTTGAGTGACAGTGAAGAACATGCACATACTGTACAGAACGCTGCCAGCAGTCATCATTTATCTCCAGGAAACTGTCCTTTGCAGCTGTACATGCTCCCTCTTTCTTCTGCCTTTATGTGTCCTCTCATGAGCTGCTGGTATTTTAAAGAAAAGAGGATAATGGAGTTAGCCTGAGACGGTTCTTGGCTTTATTTCTTGAGACTGTGTACTCGTCAGCCTTACAGCATCACACTGTGAATGTGAGAGAACGCAACCTCCCTTCATTAACAATGTGATAGCCTGCAGACCAAGTGTGAGGTCGTAGCCGACAGCCTATTTGTGTTAATTGTTAGCGGTGGTAGCCGTGGCGTGTGTGTGTGTGGGTGCGTGGGTGCCTGCGTGTGCACGCGTGTGTGTGGGCTGACAGCTGGCCAGGTTCGAGTTGGTCTAAAACCATGTGCGCTCTGTCAGGGTTGTACAGGCGCCTTCTTTAGGATTGATGAATTGCCTGCTTTCTTGATTAAACCCTCCGTCACTTCCCAACAAAACAAAAACCCCAACACAAAAAAAAAAGAGCGGAGTTGAGGGGAGGAGAGGTAACATGTCTGGGAAATCTGTCATCTGCAGTCACATCATGTACAGATGTGATGTGCAGGCGCTTTGACATTTATTACCAGAATATTAAAAACTAATTCACATTTATTTTGCAGCCCTCTTTCACTTGACAGTTCAAGCTCATTTGAAAAGTTATCAAGTTTTCATCGCAGCGCCAACCTTTTGCTTTTCTTCACCACGTTGCTTTGATCCACGCCAAATCCCTTTGCCAATTAGGTCTGTTATTCATGCATTGACAGAAAAGCAGGATATTTTAAAGGTAATTCAGCTTGCATTCATGAAATGTGTCTAAAAAGCATGTGTTTGATAAAAAATAAATGTAGAGTGCTGAAAAAGTCTAAAGTAAAGTCTAAAATAAACCCATGTGACGTGCAGTCTTTCTCCATTACCTTACAGAACAACATATAGCATTCAGCAGACATCCACCTGATAAAAAGGTAAACGTAATAAAAAGTAATACATTTACATATCTATTGCATTAATCAAAAATAAATCCTGACATTGGCCCTGATCTAACGTAATATGGAGAGCAATTATTTCCCTATCCATTAGAGGAACTTCAATTAACAGACACGAGACAGTTCATCCTTCAGAGGAGGAGGGGAAAAAAATAGGAGGCTCAAAATTAACTTGGGTTTGCAAAATATCTTGGCAGGATGACAGTGATTTTTGATTTTCAGGAAACAATATTAGAATTCTTATTAAACTATGTGCATCTGCTTTTAATTTGCTGCAAATAATTGGAAAATGCAATGGAGCTTTCCAATTAAAGCTCCACTTTATGCTGTTTAATAATACCCTCATAATATTATAGCTTATGAAATGACAGGTGAGTTGGTGTATGAATAAAACATAAAGCCCTGTAATAAGAGACAGGAAAAAAAAAAAAAAAAACGAGACAGTTGTTGGGGGGCTTTTAAATGCTCGACATAATTTGCATATATTAATCTCCTCTTTTCAGCCTTATCAAGTATTCCACTGTATTTGAAGTTAAAATAGTCGTGACAGGCAGGGGTACGCTTCGTTTTTCCAAGGATTTATTACTTGTATAATTCTGGATCTTTAATAAGCCAATATGACTGATCCTCTGAGTTCTGTGGAATTTGGTTAATTGTTCCAGATGGTGCTCACTGATTATGCAAAATTACTTTCTTTCTCCTCTTTTTCCCCCAACTACACCATTTCTTGATTGACTAACATGGAGAAAAAAGATTATTTTTGGCGCAGCACTTTCATTAAGAGGGTTCTCATCAGGTTTCAAACAAAAGTTCCATCTTATCTCCCTGTGTAGTTCTGGGCGAGGCTGCGCGGAGGGAGGAGATCTGCCCGCTCTTATCTCAAACCGTGATGGATCTCAACTGCTTCTGCACCGCTGGGGTTATATTTTAGAATAACACAATTCTTTAGGCTGAGGGATTAAAAAACATGACCTCTGGATAGTGACACAAAAGTTATTATTAGTGTACGCCGTTCTCTTCTTTCTCTTTTCTTCTCTTCTTTCTCTCGCAGAGATTGATGAAATTACTAAGCAGCGGGGTTGGTCCTCCACTTGCAGCCTGAGCTCCATCCACAACTCACTAACATTCTGTTTTGCATCAGCTAAACTGAGCTGAATGAATCATTTATGGAAGTGTTATGGGGGAGTATAGGGCAGATTTACTGCCGAGCTTTTACTTTAGATGGAATGGGATTTCTATGAAACCGATCTTGATGTCTGAAGTAATGCCAAAGCTTACATCAAGACATGAAAGGAACGCTCTTAAAACCCACGTTTTGCTTCTTAATTCCCCTGGTCAGCAAAAGGCGAACCAGAGAGAGACAGAGAGGGGGGTTCAGCAGGGAGAATAGTATTTACACCTAATGTACACACACACACACACACGTCCTCACACTGTTTACTACTCCCAGGAGCTAATGGTATAAAGGAGTGCTGAATTTCTTCTTAATAATTTGATGGCTTGTAAATTACACAGTGTTTAAATTTGCCTTAATTCATATTTAAGTTTGAGCTGTTCGTGCATTTTCCATATTGAAATAGCAGCATAACTGCAAACCTGAATTAAAGGACTGGCCAAAAATCACACCAGCATGCTATGAAAAGAAATTTGCGCTAAAAAGACAAAAAAAACAAGAAGCTAAGACAGATGTTAGGAGCGTTAATGTCAGGGGTTATAGAGTGAAATTCAAACAGAAATTGCTCAGAACATGTATTTAATTCTCTCTGTTGTTTAATTTTTCTCCACATCTGCAAAACATCATACCCAGAAATGTTTTTTAATCGCAACACAAGCTTTGTTTCCTTGTGAAGAAAATAGTTTGGACAGTTTTTTACTTGGAGATCATGGTGGAATTGTTTCGTTGCCAGAATCTTAAACTAAAATACAAAACTAGTGTAAAAAGATCATCTTTCAATAACATTACAAAAAGAAAAAAAATCCTCAGCACACAAATAGTCACTGAAAACTGTCTGCAAGCCAAATTTGAGGCAAGACAATAAAAACTGAACCAAACTGACGTCTTGAATGAGAACTAAGATCATTTGGTTTCTCGCTTTTGGTATTTTTGATACTATTGAATGTATCAGATCGTTTTAACAGGTGATTAGTGCTGCAACAATTAGCTGATTAATCAGTAATAAACAATTCAGTTATTTTTCAAGCAAAAATTTCAAACATTTGTCAGTTTCAGCTCCTTAAACATGAGCATTTGCTGCTTTTCAGTGTCATTTATGACAGAAGTGGCATAAACGAAATGATGAATCGTGAAAATAATTCGCAGATCAACTGATAACGAAAATAATATAGTTGCAGCCCTACACAAGGTGTTGAAAAAGGACTGATGTATCAATACTTTTGACAACTTTAGATCATGAAATAAATAATAAATAATAAATTGGACACATTTGTCCAGACAAATGAGTTTTTTTTAATGATTCTGGATATTTATGTATTTTGTGCTGTGAGTTTATTTTTTCATAAAACAATTTAAAATAAATCATCTGAACCCATCTTTGATCTGAAAGTCAACCATTAGAAAAACATCAGAAACACGACGGTCTACTTTGTGACCAAATTGTGACCAAAGCCAAAAGCTGTATAATAATCTAAGGTTTTTATTTTGTGTAGAGTAAAAGTGTTGATACCACAAGTCCAAAACAATACAACCTCTGTTAATTATACGTTTAATAGTATCGAAAGTACCAAATCTATAAAATAAAGACTTCAGTTAAGTTCAGTCTTTATTGTCCTTCCTGAAATTTGGCTTTCAGTGCACTGAACACTGTGTGCAGGTTGTTTATAAGAAAAAAAGAGGACTTGCAGAGGACTTTTTTCTTTTCGCTGCGGTATCGAAAGAGATATCAAGTATTGTTTTTTTTTTATGCTATTATTGTATCAAAGTTTCTGCCATTATGACGACACTCGTGCAGACTGTGGTTATCTCCTCAGTTAAAAAGCACTTTTGGAAAAGAAGAAAAAAAAAACATTTCAATACAATCCTGCCTGCTGATATGTCAAAAATCCTGTCGGAGCATGCAGGTTATTTTCAAAACATGATCGATCCCCGTGTGATGGTGCCATTAAGTATTTGGGGATCAATCCTGAATGACTCGTAATGGAATTTTTTGACTGGAGCCTGGAGGCCCTCGGGCATTTTTGGACCTTTATTACAGTCAAATAAGAGACTTTAAATGGCTTTGCATTTGCAGGCCAGACTGGACTCTGGAGTCTCATCCCTCATTGCTTTCTATCCATCCCTGAGATAGAAGCAGTGCTCCATTAGTTTCAGTGTCCAGACGTGGACAGCCTCAATGGATGGGCCTGTCACGGCTCCCTCATTTGCCCCATGTACAGCAGGGTTTGTTATCACACATCTAATTAGAACTTGATAAAAAATATTTCACAAAAATCCAGTCATTAAATATAGTTTAAGGAGATTTATGGTCAAATATGCCTTAAAGATCTTTTAATGGCTCTGCTGACTTGTTAAGTTTGTAATTAATGATCTTCTAATACATACTGTGGTGTGATTTAGAAAGCACAATGAGATTCTGGGAATGAAGTCGTTTTGGAAAAGGGCATCTGGGGCTCCCAGAAGCTATATTAAATAGTTCTGCTCAGCCTGGTTTGCTTAGAGCCATGAAGTCTGCTGTGAAAAAGTTCAAACACATCAGGCTCTTTCCACAGACGAGACCATTTTATGTGTTAGGGTGCATGATTATGAAACAGTTGCTCTGTCATTTCATAAAAGTCAATTAGTGTGTACAGAAAAGTCCTGGA
>JAJHUR010095278.1:1881-13633 GCA_027495735.1 Lutjanus campechanus | reverse complement strand
GTGCTGCAGTGTCTGGCAGCAGTGCCAAGGGTGAGTCTACACTCCTGTAAAGTCACATGCACACATACATAAACACAGGTAGGAGAGATGGAGAGACATGCACACGAACAAATGGTGGCAGAAAACAGATGTTGGTAGTATCAGTTAGTGGTATACTACTGCAGCTCTTATGAAATATGCATTTGTTTCTTGTGAACCAAACCAAGGTGGGGAAGGTGGGGAAGAAGACAGCCATCTTTATTTATATATCCTGCAAGAGAATTAGCTAAAGGAATAGTGTGCGTTATTTGAAGTGGGGTTGTATGAGGTATTAAAGATAATTATCAGTGTATAATCCACAGTAGATGGTGGTCGACATGCCCCCAGTTTGGAGCAGCAGCAGGAGTCCCAGTGTGGGGAGATAAGCAAGGTACTGCTGTGGGCAGGGTCATCAGTTTAAGTGTATGCTATATGTAGAATATTTTCACCGCCTTGCTTTGTTGTCAGACCGCCTTTTCCTGACAGGAAGCTGCAGTTATATGAACTAAATATTGCTCTCTCCAAAGACTCCATTGAAAAAAATCAGTGATTTTACGTTGCAGAACAATGGAGATGCTGGTCTACCTCTGTCACGATCTGATAGTTTGTTTGTGTTATTGTGTGACTTTGGTGACACAACACTATAGTAACACAAACAAGCTAACAGATCCAGGCAGTGGTAACCCAGAAACTCCTAAATTCTGCAGGGTAAAATTATTGCCAAAGAAGTGTGGTTGAGCAAGCGATTGATATTTGGCTTTCATAATGACGGTTTCCTGTTGAGAAAGGCTTTCTGATGACAAGGACAAGAGCACATCGCTTAGCTTCCGTGCTGGCACTCCTCTCTGCTTCCTAAACTGGGGGTGTGTTGACTGCCATCAACTGTAGGTAATACACTGACAATCGATAAGTACCACATAAAACCACATTTCAAATAATCTGAACTACCTCTACAAACTGATCATCACTCATCTACGGGGGTGACATGGAAACTCACCTGCGTCTAGACCGAGGGGTGTATGGGGGTGTAGGGTTCTCTAGAGACCTGAGTTTGAGAGAGAGTGGAGAGAGAGATTGCATGAGGTAAAAACCTACACTTTCAGGGGTAACGTCCGGGGTGTTTGGGATGTAAAGCCCTTCTTAAAGGGAAACTTTGGTGTTTTTCAACCTGAACCCTATTTTCCTATGTTTTTGTTTTTGTTTAATGGGTACAACCATTTTTTAAACTGATCCAGCATTGAGGGAGTGTGCTGCAGCTGGCAAAAACTGTGAAAACAGCTGTGTGCTGTGAAAACATTTGTGTGCAAACAGCTGGTGAAACTGTGGTAAAATATAATCCTTATGGGTATTGAGCACAGTTTCAGTGCGTCCACAAAAAGTTCTTGTTTTTGCCACTGAAAGGCTCAGATTGTTATTCTAAGAGTCATTTGGAAAGCATTATGGACAGAATCACTGCAGAAGTCGACTTTTTTTAAAGAGTAAGAAATGTTTTATTTAAATAGAAACAGTTGTTCTATTTCTCTCACCAAACTAACCAGACTTCCTTTCCAATACACTTGTTTTAACATTCTCATCATCTTCGTTCAAACTCGACTGAAACAAAATAAAATTCACCAAAAATGCTGCGTTTCATCTTTCCAGTATTCCAACAATCACCAACTCTGGTTGTTTGGTCAAAGTAAGATTAATTCACTGGGGTAAATGTGAAAATATTCTGCTTCTAAATGTCAAATCTTCCCGCTGCTTCTCTAATGTCCAACCTCCCTCTCACTCCTTTCTATAATGCTGTCAGACAGACAGACAACAATCGGAGCCTGTCACTAGCAAAAACAAGCACATTCAGTGGAATTTCCGACAATGTGCAGGACCCATAAGAATTACATTATGGCTGCAGCGCTCTCCCTCAATACCGGATTGATTTAAAAAATTGTTGTCCCCTTTAATTACTGAAACACGAAACAAGTCCAAGGTCCAGGTTAAAAAATACCAAAGTCATCCTTTCAAGGGGAGAGTTTTGATTCCTTGAAGCTAATTTAATTATTATTATTTCCCTGCCTGAAGGATGCAAAAAATGTCAGTATCTAAGCATCATCTCGATAAAATTCAAGATGATTCTGTTTCATGTGAAAATCTAATCTTTACCGTGCAGAGCTGCTGGATGCAGATGATGAGGCGCTGTGCTGCAGCGGCCTGAGACCTGGCCCCTCCCTCTCCTCCCCGCAGTCCTCCATGTCCACGTCGCTACGAGAGCGGGGGACAGACTCTGTCCCTGAGGCGACACCCCGCCGTCGCCCTTCTCCCTGAGCCTTCAGCGACTCGCTACGTGCCAGACGCACTGAGACCGTGGGGCTGCACGAGAGAAAACACAGCATTTAAATCTCAAAGCATCAAACATGTTTAATGAGGTGCTGTAAGATGAGATTGAATGTACTACAGGTGTTCTTCAGGGCTACCTGTCCATGCAGTCTTCTCCCAGGCTGCTGGAGGAGAGCCTCTGGGGGTCAGCGGGGTCGCCTCCCTCCTCTCCCGTCGTCTCAGTGTGATTCTCAAACTGCTGAATGATGTTTCTCACACTGCCGGGACGGACTGCACACAGATATGTTGGTCAGTTTTACGGTATGATAAATCAGCACACACTCAGCAGAAAGTGTTGATACGTAGAAAATGAGGTGGAATCTTCAAACTACAAACCCAATTCCACTAAAATTGGGATGATGGGTAAATAAAAACAGAATGTAATGATTTGGGTTAACTGGTAACAGGGGATAATATCATGATTGGTTATTAAAGGGCCATTCTGGAAAGGCTCTGTTGTTCATAAGCATGAATGTGGTGTGGTTCACCACTTTGTGAAAAACTGTGTAGTCCAAGAAAAATGTTTCTCAACACAAAACTGGCGGCAGTGCATTTACAACCCACATGTTGCAGGTATCATATTCAGAATAAGTGTATATTTACAAAAAACAATTAAGTTTATCAGTTTAAACATTAAACGTCTTGTCTTTGTACTGTTTTCAATTGAATAAAGTTTTTGCAAATCATTGCATTCTGTGTTTATTAGCGTTTTATGCAACGCCACATCTTGTCTGGAATTGGGGTTGTACATAAATTCAAAGCAAAACTGAACATAAGAGTAAAAACAGAAAGTGAAATGATAAAATATATATACCTTCGGTGGGTGACAACGGGACATGGAATGCTACAAAACCAAAATGAACCAAACAGAAACAATGAGAACAAGACAATGGCAATTCCATAAATCAATAAATAAACCCGCAAAAACAATAAAAGGGTAAACAGAGGACAGCGAGAAATCAATATCATCTGACAAACATAATGAGTGAGAGCGTCACATGTTAGCGTGCGTTGAATGTGGTGTGCCAGTGTTCCAGCAGTGTCAGATAGATTTTACATTTTAAATGCTGAAAACGTCACACTGTGACATGTGTTTCTTTGGCTCTATGCATGAATGTGTGTGTTTGTATTTACTGGACTGGGATGTGGTCCGGGGTTTGCCGATGTACTTCAGGATGGGGTTTCTCTTTTTATCTTCTCCATCTTTCTCTTTCTTGGTACCACTCAGCTGTGGACAGAGGAGCCATAAAGTCATGTCACAAAATCAGTGCATTAACTTTGTATTTACTGCCTTTTATTAATTAATTTTTCTTTTCATTGACTATAACAGTACTTTCTTGTTTGCCATTTAAATGTAATTCATAAAGAGCAAGTTTGGGTAGAGTTGTAGCTATCATGTGGACACAAAATATCGAAAAATTTGAAAAAGAAAACAGATTCCCATTTATAAATCTGCAAGTGCATTTACTACAACCTCATCTGCACAAGTGTAGTTGCACATCCTTCCCATCTATAAGATAAAAACAACTCTTCTTAAGAGCAGCTGTCTCTCTTACCTTCTTCGTCTTTAAGAAAGCGAGCCACTTCTCCTTCTCCGTGCTCAGACCAGGGAAGACCTTGGAGTCTCTCAGCTTGATACCAGAATGACGCAGGTACAGGAGCACAGCCGACGCCAGAGGAGAGCTGAGGAAGAGGAACGAGGGGGCGGAGAGAAAGAAAGAGACAGGACAAACATGGTGGAGGGAAACGTGAGGAGAATAGACCACGAGGGGGGAAACAAACAAAGAAAAGGCGTTGAGAAAGAATTAAAGAAATCACTCAGACAGGTGCTGCTGTTAAACTACACTCCCCTCCAACAGACGAGACAATTCATTTACCTTCTGTCCTCTTCGTGCTTTGATCTGCAGCGGAAGCAAAAGGAGAGACATAAAAAGGCGATTAACTCCTTCCACAAGAAACAACAGGCTTTCAAAGAGATGTCCAATTTAACTCCTCAAAGTTAAATCCACTTCATTCAGGTGCAAACAACGATTTAAGAAGCAGACTGTGGTGCGGCAGTCATGTGACGGGAATCAGCGTGTGTGTATAAAGTGAGAGAGCTAACTGTCATGTGGTTTCCAGGCTTTGCAGTGGTGGTAGTGACCTTTGTTATGATAGCTTAGGTGAGCTCCTTCTGTCGCTTTGTAATAACAATTTTATTGGGCTCCAAACATCTGACCATGTTGCTAGGCAAACCTGGTCCAACAGACTGAGTGTGAGTGTGTTAAAATTCACTTCATGATTAGAGCCAATGAAGAAAACCAATATATATAATTGATTAACAGATGAATTTAAAGCCAGAAAATCTTTAAAATGACAGTGTTGGTCTATCTTTTGACATAAGAGAAAAATGTTAACAAATTCCAGAAAAACAGCCTGATCTTCTCTAGTTTGACATCATTTAGATAAAGGTCAACTCGTCCAGACAATGACCCCGCGCCTTTGCCGTAAACCTAAACCTTGTTGCATATTTACAGTTTTTAGCAGCAGAAATAATATGATGTAACAGCAGTATTCAAGGAAGTCGCAGACTCACAGTATTTCCCAGAGGGCGGTGACCTGTCTGTCAACCACCTGTCTTTCTTTCACCGGGTCTCCATCCAACTGCTGCAGGTCGCCTTCTCCAAACAGAGAGCCAAGACCCATCATCTGCTTGTTCCTATGAAACACAAGTTATCAGGTTACTGAAAACACTGTCTGACTTTAAGGTAAAGTGGTGAAAACATTCTAAATATAGTGCACACTCAAACTGATATTGACTATTCGAGGTGGCTTAAATATGTTTTGCTGCTGACCCTGTCCACAGCAGTATAGTATTCAGATTTCTTACTGGTACTCCTCTCTGCTTCAACAAACTGGAGGCATAGATACTACTATAGATAATACACCGATGGCAGATAAGCACCGCATACAACCCCACTTCAAATTATCTGAATTATCTTTTTAGTGGTATGAACAAACAAAAACATTAAGTTCATATGTACCTGTAGTCCTGTATCTGGTCTTGGATGTCTGGCAGCACTTGCTGCTGCAGCTCTGACAGAGGTCCTCTGATGTCCTCCTGAGCATGAAGTCGACTCTCTGAAGGGACGATGGACACAACATTATGTCAGCGGTAACCTTCCTCACAAGCTAGCATAACAATTAAAGCTGTGTGGCTCAATGTTTGAATGAAACCTGTCAAAATTCAAGTTTTCGCTTCATGTTTTTAATCTTACATGAATAAAGACTTTACAGATCTGAGATTAAAGGCATAAATAACAATATACAAATACAAAACTCAACTAGCATTTGTTGTCTTACCTATATCTGTAAGATACTCCTCTCGTACTTTGATTTTCAGGGGCTGCAGGGGAAAAAAAAGAAACTTAATTTTTTTCCTGTTTCAGACACTGATGCTGTGATGTTACGGCAATAAGAGCAGATGCAGAGCGAATAAACATTTCCTTTTTCTACGAGTGTTTAACATGATATTTGGAAAAGTGGTTATCATTTACATTATGTGTTACCAAATGAAGAACCAGCATTGATATATTGCGCATTAGCAGCCAATACGGGGATATAAAGAATAAAGGACTGCAAGTATAAAATCAGTTGAATATGTTGGTACATACAGCATCTGGGTCCAAGAAATGGGAGCAGATCTGAGGTGCAAGTGCGCGGGCGTCTTTAGGGCTGGAGCCCAGGTAAGCCTCCACCGACAGGTAAAACAGCTGTTGTAGACACACATAATACAGATGACAATGAAAATCAACATTTTCCTTTGGTTAAGTGTCAAGGTGAGATAAGATAAAGAGATGAGTCTTTTGATCATTTGAAAAAACAGATATCTACATTTATTAATGTGAAATGAATGAATGAATGAATGAATGAATGTATTTTCCTAAATCATGTTCTTTGTGGTGCACTCCAAGGAATATCAAACAAATTGGTGTTGGGTTGTTTTGACAGGATATATGCAAATGACCACTTCATTATTCTTTGTGAAAATGTTCTCCAAAAACAGCAGAATAAATTCAAATTCATAGATGATCAAAATTATAATTCATCAGTCCCGATACACACAAAGGAAATTAAAAAAGACTGATGGTGGGTTTCCATCCTTCTGTTTTTTGCACATTTTCAATTTGCTCATAAAAACACTTGAGCAAAAATGCCAAAAATTCAAAGCAAATCTCAAAATATTCCCCCAAAACAGTTTTTTAAAAGATTTTTTAAAGGTGGACAAATTGGTCTATGAATAAAAGGAAAAGCATGTGTCTTAAAAGTCCAGTGAAGATATGAAAAACAGGAGCAAACAATAACTTGAAACAGAAATGCTAAATTTCCAGTTTCCATCATTGCCAACTGGCACTCATTTAATTACAAGATCTTGTTGCACCCTCTTTCTCTGCAATGGTTTAATGGCATTAGACTGGACAATTAGCTCCACCAGCTTTTTATCTCAATAAAACAACTCCTAATAATTGCACAAGAGTGGTGGGTGGAGACACACATTAGCAGTCTGCAGATAATCTTGAAATTCTGTTGAAATTTGTGCAACATTTGGACAGAAACCTCATTTGAGAGACATAAAGAAGGATAGAAAATGAAAAGGAGCAAGACTCAAACACTTAGTTCCATTACATTTATATCACTAACATGAAATATAATGCAGACTGACCAGAGGGTTGGGGTCCAGAAGCTGGGTGAAGACGTATCTCATGAACACAGCCATGTGTGCCGGCCGTGACTTCAACAACTCGATGTCCTGGAATGGACCATCCATCTGAGAAGAAAGACGGAGACAAAGAGGGAAAGTAGGAATACTTGTAAAGATGGAGGGAACAGCAAGACACAGTGTCAGAAATGGAAGAAAATATAGAGGCAGCAAACTGAAAATCACATCAATGCAGATCGAGTAGACTCTGCTGGATACAAATGAAAACATCCACCTCACCTCATTAAACGCGTAGCCGTCATCTTCTTCATCCTCTTCCTCAGGGCCAATGATCTGGGCCTTTCCCCCCTTTTAGCACAGACACAGATTTTAAAGAATGCAAAGCACTTGATCACACACGAGGAAACCTGACAATTTGCTGATTCATTCATGTTCTGTACATGCGGTGCTCAGAACAAAAGAGTCAGTGATGTGAAATATGAATTGAGGGTTGTGGTGATAAACTGTTTTCTCAGTCTCACTGCTTGTCTCATACATTTTAAACAGACACAGTGGTGCAAGACAGAAAGGGAGAGGAACAAATGAAGTGGAAAGAGCAAAGCTACATGACATAGTGTAGATGCAAACATGATCTTTGCATAAGCTAAAAATGGACTTGTATAGATTATTTCTTGTGGGTTTGTATGAGGTACTTATTCATGGTATGTCGCCTGCAGTAGATGTACTGCTGTGAACAGAGTCGGCAGACCTATTTTAGCCACTTAAAAGACAATTTTGGTGTACACTATAGATATTTTTTTATATCTTTGGCTTACATAACAGTGATTTCCCGTCACAAAAGGCTGTCTGATGGCAAGGTAAATCCATGAAAATATTCTAAATATCGTGTTTTTGTTTTTTTTTTATATTTGGCATTGACATTGATTTTTTTCAGGTACTCCTCTCTGCTTTTCCAAACTGGGAGCGTGTTGACCGCCATCTATTGTCATATTGTAATACACTGACTATTGATAAGTTCCTCATACAACCCCACTTTAAATAATCTATCCTTTTAAAGTGTAATTTGGATGTTGACAGTTATTATATCTGTAGTATATGAAAGTCAAAGGCTAGTATTTTATCTTTGCTTAACTGAAGTGATTAATAAGGTAGTGTACTGTTAGACTTTCTAACATTCAAATGCTACGATCATGAAACAATAAAATTATTCTGAAAATACAATATAAGCATAAATGTTCAGAGTTCTCTCTGTCTGTTCTTTGTCTCTCCCTCTCTAAAGTGTAAACTGTACATACATGTATTTATACCAGAGTGAATGGATGCAATGACTCATAGCCTGTTTTATTTTAGTCATTTGGACCTCGATAATCTAGTCGCCCTGACTGGTGAAAGAAGTCACTGTCAAACTCTGATTAACTTTTACAACTCTGAGAGCTTCTCTACATTCAGAATAACCCCAGAAGAAGAGAGTGTGTGACTATACTATTCGTTGACACTGCATGTGAGGACCTTAATGCCAGGGACATCGATCTTAAAGTGAATGCTAGTGCGTGTGTCCATCTCACCGAATCAGACAGGGTGTGTGTGTCGGAGTTCTGCCGTCGGTGTTGGGGGGTCCTGAAGGAGAATGAAGGGGAGGAGTGGGGACTCTCAAAGGCCTGGGGAAGGAGGAGGAGCAGGAGGGAGGACGAGGGGGACGGGATGAGTGGGACCATCTCATACACAAACACACACATACAATCTCACCAGCTTATGAAAAGACAAAACTGGGCAGCCTACCTCCATGTCTCCTTCACTCGAGTCCATTGATAGTCGACCTGCAAGAGCACAGAGCAGTTTAACACCACTAATAAAGCAACTTATACCATGACAGAGGCCTTAATTTTTTAGTGTATCTGTATAAGTACTGCTGTGGACAGGGTCAGCAACAGAACATATTTTAGCCAATCATCTCACCACTTTACCTTGCAGTCAGACAGCCTATTCCAACAAGAATCCACTGTTATACAAGCTAAATAGTCCTCTCTCTGAAGCAACCAGACTCCATTTGCAAAATCAGTCATTTTACCATGCAGAACACAGGAGTTGCTTGTATTCTGCTGCCTCGACCCATGAATTTGTTTATGTTATTGTGTGACTTCTGTGTTAGTTTGGATTCACCAAAGTCACACAATATTGCAAACAAACTAAAAGATGGAGGCCGCAGTAGAGAAGCACCTCCTGTGTCCTGCACGGTAAAATTACGGATTTTGCCAAAGGAGTAAAATTCCGCAATTCAGAATTCTGCAAATTCTTGTCAGAATAGGCCATCTGATGGCCCCACCTCCACCCTTGCCCTCTGGACTGAGCAGCATCCCCTTTCCAAAGAATCACTGGACCCAAACCACTACAGGTGAATGGCTTTATGTAAAGTATTAAAAGTGGTGAAAATATTCTAAATATGGTGGGTACTTAAACTGACATTGATTTTTTAAAAATCAGGTAATCAGGTCAATCAGGTAATACACTGACTATCGATAAGTACCTCATACAAACCTACTTCAAATAATCCCGACTGTCCGTTCAAAATGACTATATTATTTTGTGCTAGTGGCTTACTGTAAGTGTGATACTTAATTGTCCCTTTCAAATCACATTATGTAGGGTCGTGAGTGGTACTATAAATCTTATACAACAAATGATGACACTTTTTACCCATTTCAGTGTATTTTTGGCTGATATGTAAACTAATTAAACCAGGAACTACGTATGCTAAACATTAGATCCAATGTGAATCTTTGTCGAATTACACAGGTAAAATATAAAGAGTTACAAACCTTCTCCTGCAATGACGTAGCTTGTAACGGATTCTGATCGTGTTCCCTCCTAGAGAAGCAGAGAAAAAACAATTTTCAGCATCGGGTACAGAGGCAAATTATGTATGTTTTTATTACACCTGAACAAACAGTGATATATAATATAATATATATAATATAACTCAAATATAACTCAGGAAAAAAATGTGTTTTGCATCTCATTAATTATTAATTGATTAATCAGATGTTAACATGTTTCACAATCGGTTAAGGAAAACGTAGAAAGTTTGCAGCCTTGAACTTAGCTGAATTTATCTGTTCACATGAAAACAACAGTGATTTGAATGTGCACTTTAATTTGAGTTTCTCATCATTGTGCGGCCTGATCATCATACTTGAAAATCCAATTTCCATCCTCTATGCTGGTAAAACAAAAAAGTCAAAAAAATTGAGAGATGTTTTCTGTGACTATAGATGGCCCATAAAAATATAAAAAAAACAAAAAACAGTCATGTTTCCTCACCAGATCCTGCTGAATCTTGACTCTGACTTGGTGAGCTCTCCTCTTGGCACTTTCAATCCGCTCCTCCAGTGACGGCGACGGGTTCTTTAAATGCTCCTCCATCAAGTCCTGTAAAATGGTCAGTTCTGGTTAGCATGAGCAGATTTTAGCTGCAAAATGTCATTGTAGCTAACTATGCAGATAGCAAGGACACTGCAGTATATATAACAATGTGACACATTATGGATTTTTAAATTGAAATTCTCTGCTTGCTTTGCATCTACAGGAGGAAGCAGTCAGGGATCAGAACAGTGCCATGAAGCATGAAGCATTTCAGTTCAGGGACGGTGTATTTGTTTGTGTGAGTGTGTGTACCTGCAGTTCAGCCTCTTCCTGCTCCAGCATTTTCCTGAGTATCTGAGTGGCATGTTTCTGTACTTCTGGGTCCTAAAAAACACATTTTGACAACAAAAATTGCAAATTACTTTTCATAACAACAGCCCCACTTTGAAAAATCCTAATTATCCCTTTCATATTTGTTTCCCTCAGTAGTGACACAAAATAATAGTTCTTGCCTCGTCATGCACATGAAAACAACCATTAACGTTGAACCTTGACTCATTTCCCAGCTACCTACCTGACTCATTTCCCAACTACTGTGTGTCAGAACTCTACTTGACCAAGGTCAATTTTTACTGTACAGACTGTCTGACTTATTAGCGGTTATCAAATAACAGCAAGATTTAAGTAACTGTCATATTAAATCATGGACTGCAACGTCTATTAACAGTCAGAAAAAATGAAAAATGTCCAACCCAGTTATTCGAACTCCAAGGTGATTTCTTAAAATGCCTTGTTTTGTCAGTTTTAAACCAAAAGATATTCAGTTTTATGTAACGGTAAACAAAGAAAAACTGGGAGACTGAAAACAGCATTTTCCGCCATTTTTGCATGAATAATCACTTTAATGATCAAATCAATTACTGAAATAGCTTCAATAGTTTAATTTGTGTTTACCACTTGCATGGTCGGGCAAGTGAGTTGCTAAATTTACTAGCCCAACGTGGCATTTTATTTGCCCCAGGTGAGCGGGCCTCATTGTTGAGCCCTGTGAGCATCCTCTAGTTCAGGGGTGCCCAAATACTTCTCAGTGGAGAGCCAAAAATGAATCAGGGTGGAGAGTCACGGGCCAAAACTAAACATTCATGTTGCAGTGCATTTAATTAGAGCATTTATTTAATTATCGAGTCCGATATATCCGTGCTTTCATCACACGCGATGGAGAAGGCAGAAAATTGACCTGCTTTCTGGACAATTTGGCTCCGAACGTCTTCGGCCATATCCTCCACACGGCGGGTGACGGTGTTCCGTGACAAACTAATG
>JAJHUR010095277.1:4062-18857 GCA_027495735.1 Lutjanus campechanus | reverse complement strand
TGTGTTTTGCTGTTACTTCACTATGATAAATGATGCCTGTGCAGAGTTTAATGCTAGAAGGCTGTTTTTACATTACGTAATCTGCTTGAGTTTCTCTGTGCACAATTTGAAGCAGACAGGGAAATTAGGTGATTTTAGGGGAGATGCCATCCTTATTGGGCTGCACTTTATCTTGCAGTACACTAACTCCAAACTCGTCGTTTGGATCGAATTAGATAAAAACAAAAAATAATATGTTCTGTATTAGACAGTATTAAATTCTTAATTAGACCCTTATTAGATGGTAAATAGCAACACATTACACCAGAACTGTATTTTAAACTAAAATCTATTGTCTCCCTTATTATATTTTATTAGAGGGTAATTTTAAAGCACATTACAGGTACTGTACTGCTAACCAAAGTAAAATCACATATCTGCTACTTCCCCATTTAAAAACAATATGTGAATCAGATCTAGTGATAGAGATGGAGGAATATTTTGTCTATGGGTGACTTCACAGACTTATTGTGATACTGTAGGCTGAAAATGTGATCTGATCAGCAAAAGATGGTGTGTCTCAAGTAGCAGATGTTTGATTTCACTTTAGTTTACAGCACAGGTCTGTTGTAATGTGTCAGTACTTACCCTCTTATAAAGTCTAATAATGGTCTAAGAACAGAGGGGTTGATCAGTTGAAGATCTTAATCTAGTCTGCCCGATTCAGTGATCCTTTTTCAGACTGAGGTTGTGCAAGCAACGATCTGTGGCCCCGAACATGGCTCTGAAATATCAGGACCTTAACTGTGCTGTGTATTGATGAATCCATGCTGCTGTCTGTGGTGCTGAAGTTGCAGATGGATTTGTAATGACACTTCTGCGGAACCTTGGACAACTCTCTCTTTCCCTGTTTCTTACACTTGGATATGCTATGTGCTAGACTTGTCAATGTTGATAAGAAAACCTTATTTGAAAATGGTTAAAAGTTGTTGGGTAAAAGTGACATGAGCTATTAGTCACATCTTAAGTTAGCTAATGTTAGCAAAATGCTAGCTAGATAATCTATATCAATCTTTAGCCACATCTCATAGCTACTATTAGCAAAAAACTAGCTAATGAGTTAATCTACATCAGTTGTTAACTAGCCTGTTAGCTAGTTTAGCTAACATTAGCTAACTTAACAGGTGACTACAGTTTATAAATGTCACAGGTGCCCCAGTAACATATTTTAACCATCTTTAAAACTTGCTTTTCTTTAACATAGATGAGTCTAGCACATAGCTTAAATACGCACAGGAAATTGTAGGTTACAGCGCTTGCTCAACTGTTATTGGAATGCAGAGCAAAAAGGAAAGGGACTTAGGAAGATGAAATTCCAATTTTTTATTGGAGTCCTGCTTCTGTCAGTTTCATCTTGGATCCATAACATTCTCTTTGCAGAACCAAAAGAGTCATTCATGAGTTGGTTCCCTGGCTGCAGGAAGGAAACAAACTGGGTTTAGATTAGACGAGATTCAATTTTAATTTTGAACATTTTAAAAGAAATTAAAATAGAATATCCACATACAAAAAAACAACCAAACTTTAGGGCTTTGGGAGACTTGGATTATGCCAGACGAGCAGTATAGATGTATTTAATGTTTTTTTAAAGTTGTTTTTTTACATTTGAAAACTGGTCACTATTCACCTCAATTGTTTGGGACATTCTGCAACACTGTTTTCCTGCGAAACTCCAGGAAACGGTGCTTTGTGGACTAAAAAACAGCATGAGGGTGAGTAGATAATGACTGAATTTTACTTTTGGGTAAACTATTGCTTTAAGGCAAGAGGAGGACTGGTTTCGGCTTATTGCCAGGTAATGCAAAGACATCAGGATAGATGAAATCTGATGGCAGTTCCTCACTTTTAAAGGCACTGAGGGAGCTACTTTTTTGACCAAATGATTGACACCGTCACGGACAGATCAGAGGATCAGGGGAGTGCATTACACTTTTCCGTTCTGGATGTTATAAAAGCATCTACAAAGGACTTAGGTGTCCTTGTAGAAAAAGGATGATTTGGCACCATTCATGCTTATAAGTAGGAGAGGGATCAAAAACTCTTTCCAAAGTCTTGACTGAGTAACATTCAAATCCACACCAATCTAATGCAATGATTCGCGATTCACTCTGATTCCTGCTGCTTTTCTCTTACCCCCACCACAGGGAGAGTCACATTCAGCCGGGGAACTGTGCCCTTGCTCAAGTCTTGCTCGAGGACATTAGAGCAGGGTGGCATCACATGGGTGGTGGAGACCTGGGTCTGTTTAAAGGGAAGATTTTCTAATTAATCCAAGGCTGTCTCCCAGTAAGTAGAGCTCTACAACTGGGTGTAACTGATTCCAAATAAGACCAAGATAACCCCGCATGGGGTCAGTTAGTTCATACTTATGCAAAACTTAATGGCCATAAAGTGGAGAAAATAGCCACAGTAAATCTCTGGAATGCAAGTTACACACAAGCTTTATGGCAATTAAGAGAATGACTGAGTTTTGACTTTATTTCCATTAAATTATCTGATTCTGCAGAGGCTTCCCACAGTGCCAAATGTTCATTCTCACAATAAAAGTTAAAAAGTGATGGGAAAGGTAGTTTTCTTGTATTCTCATAAGGCTTTCCACAGTATTACTGTCAGGCTTATGAAGGGTTTTGGTTTGTGCTCCTTCAGTGCTGAAATTTAGCCACTGTGCTTTCACCAAAAGCTTGTGCACTTGTCTGTATCCATTTTTGTTTTTTTTACGCCCTTATTTCAGAATCTATAACAACAGATGGGAATGTGCAGGGGGTGGACAAAATACCAGAAGCACCTTGCAATATGACGCAATCAATTGCAACATTCCTGCAAGGAATCCTAAATTTCTGAAGTTAATAATGCTGAGTTTGTCTTGAGACTGTCAGTGAGGTTTGGATTCAACTCTACGGAAACATCTGAGGTATGTTTTTATGCCATTTAAGCACAGGCTAATTGGGCCTGCTATTCTCTGCCCAAAAGAGGGTCAAACAGACTATATAAGGCAGTTAACTGTTAATAATCCTAATGGGAATAATAGCTTTGACATAAAACAACATCACAAGTTCTCTTTCTTTGCTTTCTCCATGAGATCATAGAGGCTCTATATTTTATGGTATAATAATTTGAGCCCGTTTAAAGTCATCATGAAACAGAAATCAGTGCTAATTGTTTCTGCATACTGACTTATTTCCTGTAAAAAATAGGCTGCAAGGGAGGGACTTGTAGCAGTAGCCAGTAGTGCTGAACGAGCGTTAATGCAGCAGTCCATTAACCTGAGCCGCCAGTGGACACAGCAAGACTGTACAAAACCTCCTAACAGAGCTAACATCAGTTAGCGGTTAACTATTTTAGCAACAAATAAAGTTATCAGGGTGCTCAGGAAAGCATAACGAAAGTTGGTTAATGACCTCGATACTGTATTCCCTGTCGGTCTCAGAGGCTGTGTTTGGTCCCAGCCGTGAGCACGGTTCAGTTGCAGCTAATGGCAGTTAATTTAGCAGAAACTGTGACCCAGGTTTGACGCTGAGCAGCTGGAGGACATAAGAAAGGAAAACCCGAAATCATTTGCTCCATAAAATATAATTCAAAATCAGATAAGTCAGTGAATAAAGTAATTTGTACACAAACACAATGTAATGACCCCAGGGCCCCCAGCCCTTATGCTCCATGTAGGTAACATTAGCTAGGTGCTGAAGCAGTGCACTGTAAAAAAAATGCTTCACGCATAATCTACTGTCACAGATACCACTTTCTCCAAAGTGAATACATTCTATCCAGCAAATCCATACCCACTGTATTTTGGTGAAGCAGAACAGATGGCGAACATCTTGTAAGACACAACAGTGTACCAGACTGTTGCTAGCGACAGGTGGATGTCATGATATAATTGATATAAACTGTGTTATAGGTGCACAACATGACCGGGGATCTAAAAGGGTGAAGCAGGCATTTTTCTTTTCATCTCTACTTTAAAGTCTGTGCAAAGGGAATTCAGAATTTTTCTTCCAAACACATTATACATGTTAAAAAATAGCTGCTGAAATGTGAAAAGACTGAGAACTATGTAGTACTGAATTGTGGAGTTTGACCGTTTTTCATGATTTCTGTTCTCAGGATTTTTTTGGGCTGACCTGAAACATGGTTCAGTGACACTCCAGAGCCACGGTTCCCTAACACCGCCCTCTTCAACCCCCACCCTCCCTAATGGTCAGTTACGAATGTACTTTCAGTGACTCTCTCAGTCCAAATCAGCCCAACAGTTCACTTCATCTCACTTCAGTTCCAACAACCCGTCTGGCTCTGGTGGCTCAAACATGTCTGGACATGTCCAATAAAGCTGCTGGACAGAGCGTCCATGTTTCAGATCATTTCCAGGTGGTATTTGACATGGAGACAGTGAAACAGACACGTCCCCAGCATTTCAGAGCAGAGAAAACTGCCCTTTTTTTTTAATGATTTTGAGCCATAATTTTATATACTGATTTTTGTAATCATTCAAATTTGTCTGGGTGGTCAATAACATGTTTCTGTGGTATGACAAACTCAGATCACACATTTACACAACTTTAATATTACTACAATTCTCTAAATTGACCACTCTCCTAATGAAAAACAGATGTAAGATAAAAAGGCTCAATAGCTTCTCCTACAGTAAGTGTTGGTTTCATCTTAAAGAGTCCCTGCTGGTAATTGGACGCCGCTATGCTACGGTCTGACATTCAGCTGGACTGTGCACAAGGGACGGAGCCACAGGGGACGCCTTTGTCCACAGGCATGTTGCAAATTAACATCGTCGCTCTTCAGGGGCGACAAGAGGTCACCTTGTACACAGCTCGACCATCAGTCCGCACCAAATCTTTCATGCCTGTTAAATATGCCCAGTTTCAAGCGGCTCTCGATTGCGCTCCCAAAGTCCCTGATTACATTTAGTAGAACATTAACCAAGTCTAAATACGGAGAGATAATCCCTGCGCTAAACAATTGACAACCTTGCCAGGACAAGTGGAAGCTCGCTGTCATTTCGCAACGTTCGATAACTTCATCATGGCTCCTTTGTCGCTTCCTCTGAAGGAAGAGATGGTACCTCACATTTAGATGAGCTGTCCTTTTTAAGATCGCTCAAGATATTTCAGGTGAGGTATGAGGTACTTAAAACATTACAAACCAATGGTTGTATGGCCTTAGTTAGTGATGGGAATCTTGAAATTTTATTGATACCAGTGCCATTGTGGACTCTGTTTATCAGTCCAATTCTTTACTCCGTTATTCATTCTTGATCAATTTGTAGAACAATATGGGTGATGCAGGCTTTCAGCATCAATGCCTCTGAGTCTGATACAGTGAAGACACTCAATCACCATTTACTTGCTCATTTTCCCTGCCTTTGCAGTGAACGTAAGGTTTTTCCTGGTAGTCGATGGATGAGTCGTTTTTGTTGTTGCTCACGCTATCCTTAAAATGTGACAAAAATGAAATTACAGTGTGAACAGCTCACAGTCCTGAAATGACCCACATACACAAAAGATCAATAACAAAGACTTCACACGCAGCGCGCTGTCGTACAAAAGTAAATAAGGCAACTGACGTCAGCCAAATTTTAAATAGGGTCTTTTTTGTGGAGGAATGGCTGCTACCTCTGCAGGGAGGCGTGTGTGTTTGGATGTAGAATCAGAGCCAGGAGTGATGGGTTTGTGGCATGAATGGCTTTCATCCAGTACTTAAGGATGTCAAAGGACTACTTTTAGCTACATCTGTCAGTGCCTCTCCATAAGAGTCTTGCGGCAAGACACTCAAGGCATAAAAGTCACATGAATTCTGATATGACTGTTCACACTGAGCTCGTGTTGTAAGAATGATCAGGTAAGTATTTGATCTTGGACCACTTTTGAAAGTGGCCCAAATTGAAACAGATTTGAGTCACATTTGCGCAAAAAAGATCACATTTGGCCACCACATTGGCCTGCAGTGTGATTGTAGCCTTAGAAAGTATTTGCACAGAATTTTTTCAGGAAAAAATCTTCTAAGCCTGCTTACATGGCGCTGATGTTACAACATTGGGTATTTAATCTATGTGAGAGATGTGCTACTTAATCAGGAAGCAACACTCTTGTGTCGAGTAGATGGCCTTCCTGGAATTTAAACCCATGCTCTGTAGAAAGATGTGTCAGCATATTGCTGGCGTTTCCACCTTTACTGGACATTACAAGTACAACTGTTGTAATCTTTCTTTGTGAAATGCCTTTAGACAGTTTCTCCTTCTCCACCATAACTCCGTCTTGCTGCAAGTTTTCAGCAGTGTAGACATATGAGTTTGATGTCATTGTTTTGCAATGTACAGCCTTGCATGAATTGACAAGCTCAGAGGCATATGATTGCAGTAGATCAGACAATCAAGTGGAACAGGCTCTCGATTGCCACTCCTAACATCCCTCTGCAATAAATCCCATAAATCTAATAATAACAACAGGTTATTGAACACTACGAATATACACTCACCAGCCACTTAATTAGGTACACTTGCTAGTACTGGGTTGGACCCCCTTTTGCTTTCAGAACTGCCTTAATTCTTTGTGGCACAGATTCAACAAGGTGCTGGATACATTCCTCAGAGATTTTGGTCCATATTGACATGATAGCGTCAAGCAGTTGCTGCAGATTTGTCAGTCGCACATCCATGATGTGAATCTCCCGTTCGACCACATCCCAAAGGTGCTCTATTGGATTGAGATCCGGTGACTGTGGAGGCACAGTACAGTGAACTCATTGTCATGTTCAAGAAACCAGTTTGAGATGATTTGAGCTTTGTGACATGTGTTATCCTGCTGGAAGTAGCCATCAGAAGACGGATACACTGTGGTCATAAAGAGATGGACATGGTCAGCAACAATACTCAGGTAGGCTGTGGCATTGAAACCATGCTCAGTTGGTACTAAGGGCCCCAAAGTGTGCCAAGAAAATACCTCCCACACCATTACACCACCAGCAGCCTGAACCGTTAATACAAGACAGGATGGATCCATTCTTTCATGTTGTTTACACCAAATTCTGATGTTACACCATGTAGGCCCATTGTACTGTACCTATGAGACAGAACAAATATAGTAAAAGGTCATTAGACAATACATCAATATAAGTACATTAATAAGTAATATTTTTAATTAAATAATTAAAATGGAAGCTAAAAGGTAATCCAGTAGTTTTATACATTTCTATTTCATACTTTTGTTTTTCAAATGGTAGGCAGTGTATTTACCCCATGGGTATATTAAAGTTTGTGTAAAGTAATAATAAATATGTATTCTGAGTTTGTCACACCAAAGAAACAGAATGTTTTTTTTTTCTTTCTGTGTCAGGTTGTTGGAACTGAAGTGAGCTGCTGGGTTGATTTGGACTGAGAGAGTCGCTGTTGGGTGTTTGTAATTGACTATAAGGATGGTGAGCGGAATGGGAGCCATTTGTGTCGTTTGTGCTCATAGAATTTTGGGGGACTATGGGTCCACCACGTCAACAAGCCACATTTCAGGTCAGCCCAAAAAATCCTGAACACAGAAATCATGAACAACAGTTTAACAGGCTAACTCCACAATTCAGGACTAGTTCTCGGTCTTCTCGCATGTTTTCAGCAAATATTTTCCTACTTGTATAATGTGTTCAGAGTAAAACCTCTGAATTCCCTTTTCACAGACTGTAAGAAAAAGTTTCTCACTGAGTGTACACTCAGAAAAATATATAAAAAAAGAGACACAACACAAACACATTGAGTAAGACACCAGTAAGAAAACAGATGGGGGTCAGACAGCAGGGCGGCAGGCAGAACCAGGCAGGCAGAAAGTAAGACTGGAAAGCTGGGTGGATGCAAATTAGACAGTTTGGCAGGGAATGAGTGGAGCTGGGCCGGTATATGAACTGTGAGGCTGATTAGGGAGATGAGAGACAGGTGAGTGGGCGGAGCAGGTCAGGTGATGGAGTGGTGGGGAACGAGGTTACTGCAGGGCAGGACGGAGCGGCTGGATTTGAAATGACAGGAGATTTAGTCTGTGGCAGGGAAAACACAGAGCAGATAAGAGAATGAACAGAACTGACTGTGACCTGAATCGTCTGCAGTTGAATCAGTTGAGGGCTCAACAAAGGATCACACATGTTCAAAGCACGTAGCAGAGATCCATAAAAGATTCACTTTTGTCAACAATATTTCTTTCTTAAAATGGCAGATAGACACTCAGTTAAAAAAATATGAACAGCATTGCACAAAGTTTTAGCTGAGTTGTCAGCCCCCCCGCCAGAACTAGTTCAAAAACAATTGAGTGACCTAACTGAAGTGGAAGTTAATAATGGTTAATAATTTAACATTTTCAATTGGAACCATTTCATTTTCAAGCACCCAAGTAATGACAAAATAGGTTCACAGCTCACTGTGATCAAGTTTTGAAATACTATTTGAAAAATGAAAATTCAGTCGGTATCTATTCACCCTCATGCTGATTGAAGGTCGGGTTTAGTTTTATAGTCCCCGAAACACTGCTGGAGTTTCACAGGGAAACGGCGCTGCAGAGTCTTTCAAACTATTTAATTGAACGGTGACCAGTTTTAAAACAGAAAAAACAACAGAAAATTTAAAAAAAAATATAAACTGCCTCCATACTGCTCGTCTGTCTAGTTTCCTAAAGCCCTGACATGCCAAGATGACTTGAAAGACGTCATTTACTCCATGTTTTTAGCCTGAATCTTCACTGTAGATCCTCAGCTTGGAACCATGTTCATGTCTGTCTAAATTGGGTGTGTGTGGTGTAGTCGTGTGCACATGCAAGTGAACGGCATGATGGGGCTTTAGGAGACTTGGATTACACTGTTCACTTACATAAATTGTTTGGCAGATACTGCAACACTGTTTTTTTGTGAAACTCCAGCAGTGTTTTCTGGGCTGTAAAACTAAACTTGGCGTGAGTGTGAGTAGATAATGACTGAATTTTGAGTTTTGGGTGAACTGCCCCCTTAAAAGTTTGATTCACAACTAAAAAAAATCTAGTGAAGGCAGTTTCAAAGTTTTCTTTATTTTTTATTTTATTTTTTACAATGCTGAGGGTCCTAAAGTGACCTCGTGTGAACGCCCCACACAACCCAAGAGACACTCTTGAGTGCTACAGTATGGGATCAGTGGAGGGACACCACCACCAGCGGGGGGGATATCAGCCCACACCCACAACTCACAGGCCCACAGCTCCTGTCCTGGCAAACAGTTAACAGAGTGAAGCAGGGTGGAGGGCACACAACGAATACTGATGTCTAATAAATTAAAGGCCACTTATCTGTTCCCGCTGATAAGCACACCAGTGTTACACTCCAACCTCCCCAACACCAGATAATGGCACTGCAATGGTCAACTGTGACAAGCAAAAACACATGACAACATACAGTTGACCAAATAGAGGAACAAAAATGAAGGAAAACCTAAAAACATAAACACAAAAGGAACGTAAATTATACGCAAAACAATCAAAGTAAAAGGAAACACAAAATGGACAGCCTCAGTTCACTGTCAGCCGAGGCAAATGTGGACAGAGGTGCAGAGCCGAACCAGTTGGGGGGGACAGCAGAAAGAACAAAATAAAAGTAAAACTCATCGATGTAAGGACAATGACCTGGAGACAAAACAGCAGTAGCACCAGGGAGTGGAGGCAGGCAGGGGGAAATGTCCATCCACCGTGGTGCACAGCCTGGCCTGCAAGTGCCTGCAAAATACAAGAAGACACATTCACACTGCAGGCAAAAGTAGCAGGGTGAGCAAGAGCACATCACATGGAATCTTATCTTTTAAATTCTGAGCAATAAATTCAGATTGAGCACTAAGGCTTGCAGTGAGAATGTGTTTCGTAACAAGACGAAACAAACGGGGGAGGGAGACTCGACCATGGAGAAAATCTCTGGTTCAGTTGGCTCTATAATGAAACAGCCGGCAGAAATGTCCATCAGAGAGCGACTTTTTACTTTTAGACCTTTATACGTTTTTTCAGAGCCTGTACCTTTTCACTTTCACTTGAGTAAAGAAGTCGAATCAGTACTTTTACCAGAGTCATCTTTTTTACAAAGTACCTGTACTTCGATTTGAGTACAAAATGTGTGTACTTTTGCCACCTGTGATTGTTGTCAAATTAAAATGTTGTGTGTGTCGCATCAACCATAGATTGAATGTTAAAAAAGGATTTCAACCTATTAAATATACCTTGTACAGCTCACCAGCCCCCTGAAGTTGAGCGAGCCTGATTGGCTGATTGGTTCAGTAGTGTGTGAGACAGCTTTGGACAACATGCAGAAACTTTGATTGCATACACACACACTCTCGCTCACTCATGCACATGCAGCAACCTGGCGGGGATAACAATCATGTCAACAAATGTCTATGAATCAACCAAAACACAGGAAGTTGTATTAACTCCAGATTACATGGTCGAATCTCCCTGAAACTTCACATGGTTGATAACAGTCCAGGCCTGAACATATAATATGACTTCTGTCACTCTTTAAACAGCAGGCTGAACAATTTCACCCTATTTTATATTGAGGCAATCCAAAAGTAACAGAAAGTAATCAAACTACATTACTTTAATATTATGATACCTGGATTAAGTTACTGACTACATAAACAGGTAATTAAAAGGAAATAACAGGAAGTTAGATGAAACTGGAGAAAGACATTGCTGTTAAACTTTTTTTTTTCTTCACCACAAGTCAAGTGTCACTTAGTTCCATGATATTCAAGAGAACCTAGACATTTTCAAAACTCTGCAACTCACCAAAACTGTCTAGATGGATAAACAGATGAGAGGAAAAAAATTGGATTTGGGGATGAAACCTTTAAAGATTTTAACACCAGAAGTTTTACCATTTTTGGTTCATTTCTGTACACGGTTGGTGATGCAGAGAATATTTTGCTGCTCTGTATGAGTGGTGTCTTTAAAGTGAGTGCTAAATGTTTGATGACCACAGCCGCACATGCTAACAGCCACACATGCTAACAGCCATTCACACTCACCTGCACAGGTTCATTTCATCTGCAGTCAACCACATTTGATTTACTTGTGTCCTCACACTGTTTTAAATGGAGCTCACACATTCTCACACTGTGGGGTTAAACAAGCTCTTTTCTGTTATATTAACCATGTGTTTCTTTGTCTTTGACTTACTGTGGTTGTTGGGGGCGGTTCACTTCCTGGTTGAGCAAAAGGTGCACTGAGGGGTGGAGACTCTTAAATCTGAAAGCCAGCTTATCAGACCAAACCACGTGCTGCCAAGTCAGAGGGGGGTCAGGTTTTAGTTAGTTTTTGTCTTGTATTAGTTGTAGTTGGCGTCCATCTTGTTTTCCCCTTGTGTGTTATTTGGTTTGACTCGGTCACTATATATGTTCACTGCTGTGCTGACTACACAACAGTTTTCTTCCTTTCTCAGTTACATGCTGCATGAAAGAGAGTTCTTATGGACTAACAGGTACGTTCAATAATCAATTAATAAATTGTATGAAATGTTTGAGTGTTAATGTTAGAGGTGACAAATGGAGGATAGCCTTTTTTTTCTTTTTTTTTTAAACTTTTGTAGCTTTTCTAAATGTTACTGGGACTCTGGTCTGAACTCACACGTATATTTATTAAAGCTTTTGTCCAGTCTGCACAAGACGGACTTTGTCGTACAATAACCTGTATGTAATGTCCTTTAGTTTATTTGAAGTATAGTTTTAGTCTCATGTTTATCTTCAGCAATATAAAATTACATGTTCCACCATTTCCTGTAGTCCACAATGTCCACATCACCTGTAGCAGGTTTATACATTAACGTCCTGTTGAAACCAGTGTGACGAAATGTCTTCCCTTCTACTTCTACTGATTTCTCTCGTTTCTCCTACTTTCCTTTGACTGCTGCAGTAACTTATAACGGAATATAACTGTAATCTAAATTATTTGCATAAGTGTCTCTAAACCTCCCTGTTTCATTGACTTAAAAATAGCACCTACTTGGGTCAGTTGATTTGAAAGAGGTCTGAAAGATTCTAGAGTGAAGAACTGAGCCTGGCCGCCATGTTGGAATCATGTCGCCAATCAAGGAGCCAAACAAGGAGCCAATCAAGTAGCTTGAGGGCACCTCCTGAGGTGGTTGCTGGGGGGTGGGTGCCTCCCTTGCTGCAGGTTTTTTATTTAGCTTTATCCCAAAGGTCAAAGGTCAACTTCACTATGACATCATAATGTTCAACTCTATATCAGTCACTGTACTCCTCTGATATTCAGCTATTGTTGAAGAATGTCACTGTGGCGTGGTGTCAAGTTTTGATGTTTTGCCGTGAAACAGGAAGTTGTAAATTTGTACTTTGTGGTCGAAGCCGCCCCAAACGTAACCTGTGTTTGATCGGAGTCCCTTCATGATCACATTTACAGCCCAACCAGGAGTTATACTCATTGTGCCACCTACTGGCAACAGTTTTGCATCTACACTTAATATACTGGAACATGACATATGATTAGTGGTTGTTCTGCAGTGTCACCTAGTGGAGACAGGAAGTGGCATCAAACTCCTTCCTGTGGTGTCCAAAACGCATGACAATTCAGAGCCTTGTTGTCCGGTCTGGTGATGGGGTCATGGCGGGCGCACGTCATGATGGGTGCAAGCGCCCGTTCAATGCTTGCAGCTTTAATATTGATATTGTTGTCATTGTCTGTTTAGCTGATTTGCTAAATTGTAATGTTGTATTGTTACAACAGCAGCAAAGGAACACAAAGCCTTTTTAAAACCTCTGTCAATAACTGATGCATTGTTTGTTTATGGGCACTGAAAGGGATGTAGTTGTGAGACTGTTATTTGTGCAGTGGGTGGGTCAATTTTCTTTCTCAGAGTGGAATCAAGTTGTATTGATGAAGCCAATCACTTACAAATGAGAAGACAAACATCGGCGTTACAATGACTGTGATGTGAAAGCAGAGCTGGAACGAGTGAGGATGATCACCACAGAGGAAACTTCCCCATCATCTGTGACAGAAGTGTACAGTCAGACACTGATTAGTGCAAATGTGAGAGAATGCAGTTCAATGTGACAATCAGATCAACTGAAATGAGGAGATCTTTCTGTGTTAATTCGTTTATCTCATCCTCCCCTCGTAAACAGAAGGACTTGCTCCCATTTCCTCCCTCACTGGTTTATGTTTTCCAAGAGGTTGAATTGAGCCATGTGTCACATCCAGCAATCCAATTTTCTTGTTTGCTCAGCCACCAGGCCCTGTCATCTTCCTGGAGTAAACAAACATGAGCATCTTTAGAAGAGACTCTTTTTTTTTTTAAGAATGAGTGAAATACAGTGGTGGAAAGTAACGACATACATTTTTTGAGTATCTATTTGTTTTTTGGAAACTTCTGACTTTCACTCCGCTACATTTCCAAGATAAATATTGTATTTTTGACTCCACTGCATTTCTAGGAAGGTTGTCCTTACTCGTTACTTTTAGGCTCAGCAGAACTTTGAAGTCAGCTGTTCCTGTTTTTTCTTTTCTAAAATTCAACTGGTCACACGCTGTGATCCTCACAGAAGGAAACCAATCACAGTACCTGCTCTCAACTGGAATTGATGTAAAAGTGTTAATACATCATCCAGGTGCGCTTTTTAACAAGAGCAAGAAAACTCTCCCTCTTTCATTCAAACAAAACTCGGTGATGGTGACATGAGGAGAAAGACTAAATTACAAATCGATGATGTTATTATAGTTAGAAAAAGAGAAATAATTCCAGGTAGGCTTTTAATGTTGGATTGTTTTTATCAGGGTGAAAATTTTGACTGAGTAACTTTCACTTGTAGTTGAGTAATATTTGAGCAGGAGTATCTATACGTTGAGAACTTTGTCCACCACTGGAGAAATGCTGCAGAGTGGTTATTCAGGGCAGTGTCCTGCTCATTGAATACAAAAGTTTTAATATAACTGGTGACTTTTCAGCTCAGACTTTCTCTTACTGACTTGAATGTAACATCAGCCTTGGTCAGAAAATCGACGGGGAACCTTTCAGCTTTAAATATACATATACAAATTAAATTTGACATTTATAAATGTTTGTAATTTGCCAGATAAGTGGAAATCCCCCCCCAACACAACAAGAACCTCAAACAGTCTGTCAGTTTGATGAGAAATAAAAACTACAACAGAGATTGGTCTTTGGCACAGTCAGTTCCTGCAGTTATCTTTCAGCGTGTGTTGGCATTAAATTCCTCCCATTTTATCTCGACTTGGCTAACACCCAGTACAAACAAGCTTGTGTGGTTATAAATCCTGAACGGCACATTATCAACAGGTTTGCAGGTTTCATTTTCATTGTCCCTGTGCTGGAATGCAGAAAACCCAGCGGAGCTATTTAAGGCGATTTTAGACAAAGGGACAGTTCACCCCAAAATCAAAAATACACATTTTCTCCCGGTCTGCAGTGCTGTTTATCCATCTAGATTTTTTTGGTGAAAGCTGCAGAGTTTTGGAGATATCAGCCATTACTCAAGATAGTCCACAAACTGTTTCATGTAGGAACTATTTTGTTTCTGCAGTAGAATCGGTGTGAATTTTATGAAATTTGTTTGTGCTATAGTATATTCTTGTCACTAGTTTATATTGGATTAAACAGATTTTCATTACTGGTGGTTTTATGTGAGTTGTAAACATTCCTTCCATTTTTTTTGTTTTTTGTTTTGTTTGCATCAGCCATACAGAGAGCTTTTTTCCATTTATAATATATATATATATATTTCTCTG
>JAJHUR010095276.1:1492-31446 GCA_027495735.1 Lutjanus campechanus | reverse complement strand
GAGCGTTAATCATGTTACCCCAACGCTGCCTGTTGTGTAACAATCGCTTCATCCTTTCCCCTCGTCTCTGCGCGGGGGAACCTGATAGCGTTCCCTCAGCCTCCACTCCTGGGAGGCGACTTCCTGCAGCAGAAATTTACGAGGTTCCTCGGAGAGTTCTGGGTGGTATTTCTGGAGCCTGCCGGCCGATTGGTCTGAAGTGGCTCCGCTACCATAAAGAGGGCTGACTTTCTGCTGAGCGAGCACTTCACACCCTATATACCCTGTTTAATCTTTACTGTTTAGGACTTGGCAGTGTCTCCCCCCCTTCTTCGTCTTCCTCCTCCTCGTCACGTTCAGTAGGTGAGAGTCTCTGCGGCTCGGCTCCGTTCGCTCCGGTAGGAAACAATACAGACACTGAGGGCCGGTCGGCAGGTGGGACTTCAGGTGCTTTTTACTGGTTTTTGAAGGTGCTGCTGCAGGTGTGACCTCTGACCTCTGGAGGCTGGGTGCACATGTTTGGAGGTAGAATCAGACAGAAGGAGATTTATTGGACTTATTAAAGGACACTGTAGGAGCTGAAAGGTGAAATAACGTTGTGGCGTTCAGGCAGGTTAAACTTTGGACTGAAACTGAAGAAAACTTGTTTTATTTTGGCGCCGCAGTTTGATCTGACTCGTTCGATCTGACTCGTTCGATCTGACTCGTTCGATCCGGCTCGTCTTTAAATGATGACGTGATGGTGATTGGATGTTTTGTTAGCTTGCATGGTGGTGGTGAAATTTTGAGGTTTAAAAGTCAAAATAATTTTTAAAAAATGAATGTTTGTTTTGCGGGTTTGGATTTTAAATCTTTAAATCTCAACATCTAAAATCAGCAGAGCAGTTTTGTAAAGTTTTATTTTTATTTATTACCAATTAATTTCATGATGATTTACTAGAAAAAACTGCACATTTTGGTATAAAATATTTGAAAAATTGAACAAAACCTTAATTTAAACCCATGTAAATGTTAATTAATTGATTTATTGGAAGATTATACACTGAATTGTTTGCTTGCCTGTGGACACATTTCTCACATTTGCATGTGCAGCTGACCTGCTGTGCACGAACTAAACGTCTCAGATTTTTGTTATAAATTTCTTAATTTGATCCTTTGTGAAAGGGCTTCAGGAGTTTAATGTGTTTGTTTTCTTTTTGGATCTTTTGAAGATGTTCATGAAGTGTGTTTTGATGGAAAACTGAAGATGATGTTATAAAACTATAAGCTGAATCCGGACATGAAGACTCTGTAGGGTTTAAAGTTTAATTACATTCTCAAAAACACATGTTCTTTTAAATTTGGATGCACATTTTATAGTTTCTGGACGCAGCCCCGGGCGTCAGCCGGTGGTTTGCATGCCTGCAGGATGTTGGAATCGGTGTTAACGGCTCTCACTGCGTGCTTAGCGCCACATTTGGTTCCTCCGCTGGTGGCATTTCGTGCTCGGATCGTTGGCTCGCTGTAAGAAGTTAAATTCCAGGCAGAAATGTCTTGAGAGGGGGCAACTGTTGAGCTGCGAGGGCCCGGCATCTGACCCCACCCGTCCAAAATTAGCCGGTTTGTGATCGCTGGCAGTTGGTTTTCCATGATAGTGAAGCGTATCGTGTTTCCCGCCACAGGTCAAAGGGTTGCTGATCGATAACAGGGAGGCAAGCGGACCTGTTGGGCTCAGTCAGTGTGCTTTATGTGACCTGTCTGCGCAGGATTAACTGATGAGTGTTTTCTGTCTCTGAACAGGGTGTGAAGATCACAAACCGCCAAAATGTCTGAGTGAGTACACATCTTCTTCTTCTTCTTCTTCTTTGAGATGGTCTTTTTAATCTTCCCCAGACTCACCAGAGAGACAGGAACGTAAAGACTTTAATTGCATTAATTGGATTTCATTTCAAAACCTCACCAATCTCACAAAAACTGTTGTTATTTTGGGGCCATTTTAAGACGCCTCAGACTCGGCGTGTCGGGCTCAGCTGTCGAGGAAACACTTTGTTTATTTACGGGTCTGTAAATTCCCGATAATCTCTGAGGAAGTTTTGGATTTAAACACCAGTGTAAATCCCAGATAGTGTGTCATAATATGGTGTCTCTAATTCAGGACGAAGTGATGATCACTCAGACAGAACACAGGAGTTAATATCTTTTGTAGCATCAATAATCATAATAATGTTTATTTAAATAGTACTTTTCTTAACAAATTAGCCGTTTCAGATTAGAATGATTAATTTGGGGGTTTGTCCACGTCACAGATTGCAACTTCGCTCTAATTGTTTGGAAAATAGAGAAAAAGTCCTGAAACATTGATTTTAATTCATATTTAGTTAATTTTGTTGAGTTCATATGCAGTTTGTGTTAGAAAAGCTCCGCTTAAACCCAAATAAATACTCACCCATTAGTCCTTTATTCATTAATTGATTAATTTTCTCACCTTATTTGCCATATAAGTTGAATATAAGAGAAGTGTCACATTTTTTCATGTGTATGTCGATGGACTGACTAGTTTACAGTAGCAATTGATTAGAATGAGCTGATTGGTTGTGTACTGATTTACTCTAATTAGGTCCAAAAGAATTTGCAGGTTCATGTGTTCATTTCTTTCCAGGAAACTACGTGTCCCGCAAAAATAAAAGCGTCAGTTTGTCATATATTTTTTAAAATACAACAAATCCTGTATTTTCCATCTTAGTGTTCAGTGTTTTCATCACTCACCAGCTTTTATAAAGGTGAGGGAGGCATTCAGAGTCTGACACTTTAAAAAAACATTGAATAATAGGAACAAACTGTGTTTTTTCTGGAAGCAGAGAAGATAAAATAAAAAAAATCACGATCAGGATCGATCCGCTGCTGAACTCTGATCTCTGATCTTTGATAAGTTCCTGACAGTCAGTGTGATAGTTGTTTTATTCATGTTGCTGGGCGGACAGAGGGACGTCGCTGCGTCTTCAGTGTGTCTCCTAAACTGATCTGAACACATGTGAAGGTTCAGTCTGAAGGTCAGCGCTCAGCTTCAGATGACAGCAGCTGTACATGTTGCTGCTGGCATGTGTGACGACAAACATGTTACTGCAGACACACGGACTCTATAACTGTTGATATTTAAAACGAAGTGTTTCACTGAGAGATATTAATACATTTTAAATCTGCGAGGACTTTTTAAACGGTTGCAGTTTGTTTAACAGACGTAGCTGAACTAGTGTTTAAATTATTCTTTCTTGGAGTGAAAAATTATTTACCAGAGTAACTTTTCTAGATTTTATTTTATTTTAACTTATTTTATCTCATTTTATCTTAAAGGAATAGTGTGATCATTTTTCCTCAAAATAGAAAAATAAACTCCAAACATTTAGAATAAGGTTGAACTTTGATTATTAGAAGAAAAAACGAATCAGAGGAGGAAGATTTATTTATTTATTTTGAGAATAAAGTCAAAATGGTCTTAACTTTTTTCTAAAAATGCAAATTGCAAAAGGTTTTTCTCCTTTCACGCGGCACTAAAAGTCGTCAATATATCTCGTTTATTGTCTACAAACAAAAAACAAAGTGTAAAATGCCCGTTTGTCATTTAAAACTAAATATAACATGTCAATTAGTGAGCTTTAGAGCTGCTGGACGGTGAGGAGGTTAATCTGCTTCCAGGCTAACTGTTTCCACCTGTTTCCATTCTTTATGCTAAGCTAAGCTAACCAGCTGCTGGCTGTAGCTTCATATTTAACTTGACTCTGCGAGATGGTGAATAAGAGTCAAATTCCTCTTGAATTAACACATTTTTAGGACAAAATTGACATTTTATTAAATCTAATGAATGTCTGACCTTCGTCTCTCAGGGGAAAGAAAATGACGTCCAGCCGCAGGCATCATCTGAAGGTGAGAATCAAACCTTCTTTTCCTGTTTGTCAGTGGAGCGTTATCGTTGAGCCTTTTTATTTAAAATCTGCGTGTTCATCTTTTCACCTCCCTGCAGAGTTTGATGCTTCAGATCGCTGCCAGCTGGATCGAGCAGGAGAAGAAGGACATCGCGGCGGCGAAGGAGGCCTACATGGCCGAGAACTGCCCCTCCCCAGACACCGCCGGAGACCAGGCCGCCCTCATGGTGAGACGATGATCATGTCACACTTTCTACTGATAATTTGTTGAAATTTGACAGTTTTTAAGACTGAAAATGTGGAAAATCCAACATTATTCCAGAGATTTTGTTTGTTATCTAAGTCAACATTTTGAGAATATTTATTATTTGCATGAGGACTTTTATTTTAGTACTTTTACTTTAAATGAAAGACATTTTCTACACTGTATGGTTACTTTTTCTTTACTATATATACTTTATTAAGTTTTTACTCACAGTACCAGGTTTTTTGGTACTTTATCTGAATTTTAGGGGCTTTTTTGTTTTAGATTTGGCCATTTTAACACAGAGTTTGAGTTTTGTTTGGCCTAAACATTTGTGTTTTTAACTAAATCTACCCAAAACTTGAGCAATTTGTTTTTTTTACCACAATTTTCTGCATTTTAACACATTTCATGGGTTCTGTTTTTACCTCTTTTGTCTGGTGTTACTCACAGCTCAGTTCTGAATCTTTCATCATTAAATCACAACAGCTGGTTAAACGTGTTTAACTTGTTAACAAGGTGTTTGTTTTGTGAATCGACAGGAAATCTGCAAGAAGCTCCACGGCGCCATCGACAAGATCGACGAGGCGAGGTACGACGCCGAGGCCAAAGTGCAGAAGGCCGACAAAGAGGTGAGAGACAGAATGAGGTGATGTGACGTTTGCAGGTGAGTTATGACTTAGTGAAGATGGAGGCGAGTCTTTAGATGACAGGTGTTTTTTTAGCCAATGAGATAATAATCTAAAAATACCTCCAAGAACTTTCTAGAATCTAAATGTCTTTATGTACAGTTTTATTTTCTTTCTATCTTGAACATCGAGGGAGTCAGTTTCCTCCTGCAGCGGAAAACATTTTAGCTGAGAAACATTAGATTTTTGTGGTTTTGCTATTTAGAAGATCAGTATTTTTGCCAGAACTACAACACCAGAAAAAAGACAAAAGTTGGACTCCAGAAACTTTAAAATTTTAATCTTAGAACTGAAGATATTGAAACTGTTTTGGGACACAAACAAACCAAATTGTCAACTTCTATCCTGTGTAGCTGTGAGTTAGACCGGTTCTAAATCAGTTTAATCAGGTCTGGAAAGATCCTGTTGTGTTGCTGCTCTTCTCCACTATAACTGCACCATAATTGGTGGATTTTGCTCCTTTTATTAGGAGAACACATGATGTCAGGGAGCCTGATAAGTTTTCCAAAAGTCTGTTTCTGACCGGGTCAAACCTTTTTGACTTGTATTCTAATATTGTGGTCATAGTTTAAGCACTTTTTAATCTCTTAACACTATAATCCGTGAAAACCAGCCTGCAGTCTTGCACTCATATCCTATAATAAAACTGTCACTAATTATCTTCAACTTTCCTTTGGAGAAACTAACATGTTCCCCGACCGGGCGGTTACACACCATCCGGATTAACTTGTCGTGATGTTTCTCCGCCTCCAGATCGAGGATCTGAAGCTGAAGGTGGTCGAGCTGGCCGGAGTGAAGAAACCCGCCCTGAAGAAGGTGCGTATGTCCGCTGACGCCATGCTGCAGGCTCTGCTGGGAGGCAAACACAAGGTGACCATGGACCTGAGAGCCAACCTGAAGCAGGTCAAGAAGGAGGTCAAAGAGGAGGTGAGCAAGGAGCTGATGGAAAGACTGTAGACAGTAAACTAGTTTAATCCAGTGGCTCTGAACCGACAAGTTAAAGCTGAAGAGTCATGAGATGATTAATAAGAGAGAGAAGAAGAAAACACAAAGTTCTGAAACACAAATCTGTTTTTATTTTAGAGACGTTTCTCTAATCTTCCATTGTGTTTGTTAAATATTGAATCATTCGACCACTTCACAGGTCATAAAGTCCGGAGACCACTGGTTTAATCTTTGCTATGTGTTTTATAAGCTTTAATGTAAAATTTGTGCAAAGTAACTAAAGCTCAGATAAATGTAATGGAGTAAAAAGTGCAGTATTTCCCTTTGAAATGTAGTGCAGTAGAAGTAGTGTTACTTTACACAGCTGCATTTGGTTTAACATCTAATTTCTCTGATACAAATTAAGAAAAAAAAAATTAAACTTTAGTAAATAATAGTGAAAAAAGAATCAAAAAAGAATCAGAGTGTCAGTGAATTTTATTTTGACTTCCCATGTGTATTTTTATTTATCATTTCTAACTTTTTACTCTTTTTTTTCTTTTCCTGGTGAAAATGTGCTTCCAGCTTCCTGCTGGGAAACATTTCTGTTACTTTAATGCAGAACAAACAGTGTTTAAACATCATAGCAGAGCTTTTGCATGTTTAGCTCCCGTTGTGTTGGTGTGTTGGGCGGTGGCCTTTAGGGGCCGTAGTAAATCTGACGACGGGCGCAAAGAAGGAAGTCAGGTGACGAAGTTTAACACACCCAGACTTTCATTCAGGAGAGGAAACATATTTAACTTACGTCACATAATGTACTTAATTTAGGTCACATATGTAATGTAAATGACCCTACATGTGAAATTTAACTTCTCTGATCCTTCTCTTATCAAACTGCTACCACACCACACACACACACAGAACAACAATAACAAGACATCGATTTAAAATGATATCAGCCCAAAATTAAAACAAAAAGATAAGTGAAATGACTCTACCCGTGAAGCAGAAAAAATCATAAACATGCTGCAACAAATAAATAAATAAAATTAAGAAATAAATTCCAGCGCTGCCGAATCAAAGTTTACATGTGATTCATCAGTTTTAATTTGAGCGACTTCAGTGATTTTTGATTTTTAGACAAGAAAATAAGACCTGAAGTGTTTAATTAGAGGACAGAAACGACTTGAGATGGAGATTTTCTTGCCACTGATGGATCAGTAACTGTTTCTAAAGCAGGTTTGAAGCTCCTGCAGGTTGATTTTTTTATACTTTGAGAAGAAAAATGGAAACAAACGAAAGTGTCATTAAATAGAAAAAGGTTAAAACGTGATCATGTTTTTGTGTTAATGAGTCCACGTTGCTGTTGTGTGCAGTCCACAGAGGGCGTCGGCGACTGGCGTAAGAACATCGAGGACAAGGCTGACAGGAAGAAGATGTTCGAGACTTCCTAAATCCTTCCTGAAGTGGCGAGGACGACAGCAGGGGGAGACGTTTCCGTCCGAGGTCTGAGTGACTGAATGTGTCTCTGTGTTCCAGCGGGACACACAGGGACAAGAGTTTAGGCACTTTTTTTTTGGTTGTTTTCTTCCTTTTTGTTTTTCCGGTTGTCTGGGTGATTCCGTCACCGCCGTGAGAGACTGAACTGAGACGGAGTAACGTCATCATGTACGCAGTTAAAACAGAGCAACATTCAAACTGTACAGGTTTTCATGGAGTCAGTAGAAATAAATGTTTTGAAATAAGGATTCATTTGTTTGTTACGTTTATCAGCATTTTAATCATTCTTCACTTTGTTTTTTTAACCAAATTGCACAACATCAAAGTGGTGGTGAACACGATGAGATATTAAGATTTTAAAAAACTCAAAAACATTCTTTACTTTGATAAAATGAGCTTCTGTTCTATTAATTACCTTCAAAATATGATGCAGAAACGTCGGCAGCTCGTAACATGAGCAACATTAGAACCTTTCAGCCGTTAGATGTGATTGAAAACTTCAGTAAAAAGTAATAATTAGACCTAATTAGCCCTCCTGCATGAGTTTTTACAAATAAAACTGGAAAAACAATCAACCATCAACCATCTAAAGTCAGTTAAATTCTTCTTCAGCCAACTAAAGCTGCAAAAAATGCTTATTTTCATTATCAATTAATCTGCTTATTGTTGTCATGATTAATCGTTGAGTCTATAAAATAAAGCAGGTCAGGAAGGAGGAACTTAAATTGCTCCTTTTTGTCCGACCAACAGTCCAAAACCCAAAGACGCTTCATTTACTGTCATAAATGACAAAGAAAAACAGCAAATCGTCACGTTTAAGAAGCCGAAACCAGAGAATGTTTGATATTTCTGCTTGAAAAATGACTGAAACGATTAAAAGATTAACAAAATAGTTGGTAACTAATTTTCTTAATGAACAAAACAATGAATAAACAAATCATTGCAGCTCTGTTTTAGATAAAAAATAGAAATTACATTGTTTATTAAGTAAGTAAATGTCAGTGATACTAAATAAAAGTCTAAACCTGGAAATATTAGGTGTCTTTTTTAAGCTGTTGATCAATATACGCTGCAAAATCTTTTTTAAGAGAAAAATCTGCCGGTTCACTGAGATTATTTCGAGTGATTTGAGTGTTTTAAAGGAACAGGTCAACATTTTGGGAAACATGTTTATTTGCTTTCTTTCTGAGAGTGAAGATGAGAAGATGAATATTATTTTTGTCTGCTTAGCTTAGCATAAAGACTGAAAACAGCTATTACACATGTTGTATTGTCAATGTTCAGATGGTACACAAACAGAAATGTTTGTGGTTTTATCCAAAAAACAGTTTTAACACAAGAATTGGTCTTTGTATTTTTAAACTGTCAGGCTAGCTCTTCCCTTCTCCTTCCAGTCTTTATGCTAAGCTAGGCTAACTGCATCCTGACTCCAGATCTGTACAGTGACACACAAACTCTCTATACTTCCTAAAAATGTTGAACTATTACTTTTAAACTCCATCTGCGTTTTTTTCCAGGTTTTTCAAACAGAGACGCCCCCCTCAGCTGACGTATGTTACAGTGTTGATGTCGTCCCCTTAATCATCCAGGACGGTTTATTTTTAGCATCATGTCATCATGCAGAAACCTTCATATAAAAATAACAGATCTGCCCTTTAAAGACTCCTGATTATCCAAACTGCTTCCAACAATCTTAAAACGCAGAGAAATACAAAGTTTATTCAAGCTAACTCATTGATAGTTAGAATTTCCAGGAAAACATGTGACTCAACATAATATAAATAAAACTTGAACATGATTTCCAGCTGAGTCATGTCAGATAGATTTTCTTTTGCTTCAGTGGACAACAACTCCCATGATCCCACGCTAACTCATGACCTTATTATTCTGATGTGAGACAGACCCCTGGTGGCAGAACCAACATATTATGTGTTTAATCAAAACGTTTCAAACATATAAAATATATAAAATCAAGGTGGAGACGGCTGAATGTTTCCATGTGATGGTGCTGAAAGAGGTCGTCTTGATGTGAGACGTAGTTTAAAGAACTCAGAAGGTTAAAGTTTGTGTCCAGTTTGTGGTCTTTTGTATCTGTAGGTGTCATTTCTACCAGGAGACTCTGGGGACACGTCCCCATCACTCTGTGAAAGGGCCCGTTGTGTCCCCCAATTTTTATTATTTTAATCTGATTTTTTTTTTTCATGTGGATGAAAGTTGGCCTAAATGTTTGGTTTATAACTTTTTATTAAGTCAGGTTGGCCTTTCACATATCAGTGTTTTCGCTCTCGTGTCATCTGTAATACGTACAGCCTGGTGTTACCTTCAGTTTCTGTTCATACAGAGTGAATTAGATTAGTTATAAATGTTATTTATTAACATTAACCCCGATGACGAGTCAGGTCAAGTGTCCAGTTTGTGGTCTTTTATATTTAGTCATTTTCACCAAGAAATGTAAACTGTGCTGCATTCATGTGATGTCGGAAAAATTAGAATTACATTGTGACACTTAGTTTCTGTCCACTTTATCTGATTTATACAGGGTTCTGGAAATCCTTGAAAAAGTGCTTGGATTTTGGATAAAGTGCTTGAAATTGCAGCTGCACTACTTTCAGAATAAATCACTCTGACTGAATAGTTTCAATAGATCGAAGATAACTCTGCTTGCACCGTAACATAATAACATAATTATTTATTTTACTGTGATTTACAGCTTTAATGCACTTTGACAAGTGCTCAAAGTTGCTTTTGACTTGATTTGACTTTGTTTTAACTTTATAAAAGGTGCAGGAGCCCTGCATGTAGTTATAAACTTTATTTATTAGCATTAATCCTGATGACAAGTCAGGTTAAGTCATATTTTAGTGGTTTAAAGGAAGGCAGCATCTGTGTCGTTTTGTGAAATGGGACAATCAGAGGAGCACCTGAATGCAGCACTAACAGAAGAAATGTTTATTTAGTTTCAGTCCTGATTGAACTGGACTCATGAACTCACATGATGTCTCTCCTGTTAAAGTTCACATCATCAGAACAACTTTTAAGGCAGTTTAACTTCACATTAACTCTTCTGTCTTCACCACAAAGTGTCGCCCTTCTTTATATCTAACTGACACACACACACACACACACACACTCTCTCTGAATGTGCATCTCGATGCCTTCGGATCAGCTCGGCCTCACGGGGAGGGCGGTTTTGCAGAGCGGGGTTGGGCCGGGTGTATTTCAGGAGCTCGTTGATTCATTGGTCTGCCCGGGAATCCATTTCCATAAAGAGGATCTGGGCATTTTGCTGAGGCATCGGAACCCACCATATATACCCTATTTCATTTTTCACTGTCTGTGGCTTTGGCAGTGTCTCCTTTTCTTCCACCAAGTGTGTCTTGTCCTCTTCTTCTTCCTCCTCTCAATAGGTGAGAAATCTTCCTTTTTAAATTTCCTCCTTTCCAGCCTCTCTGAGAGCAGCATCTTTTATTTTACCACAGAAGAAAAACAGAAGTTCACTTCTTGACTCTTGTTTCTAAAAAACTCCAAACGAGGATCAGAGACGTTTGTTTCTCCACCTCTGACCCATCCTGACATCCTGAACTCGCTTTCTACACGTTTGTTGCCTTTGACCTTTTCCTGACAGACCTGAATTTATGAGAAGCGTTCAGCTGCACCGCGGTGTGTTTTATGGTCCTGAGGCTGAAACTCAGACAGCTAAAATACCAACTTGTCATAATGTTGTCTGAAGAGTTGTTAATGTGATGCTTTCAGGGTTTGAAGTCAGAGAAATATTCTGCCACATTTATTTATTTGGAAGTCTCAGTGACACAAATAATAATTTGACACTTCAGTGCTTATTAACTGCTTCATTAATGTGGATATGCAGCTGATGATCCTGTTTATTGTTAATAAGTTTCATTTATTCGTCTGAGTGTCTGCAGGATTTCTCTCTGAGCTGTTATTTCTTTTCTTTTTTAGCATCATAGTTCCTTAATTTCTCACATTTAAGTGTTTTCTTGTTAAAATAAACAACTTTTAAAGGTAAATTTGGGTAAATTTCACTTGCAGCGAGTCAGTGTGAAGCTTTAAAACAAAAAGAAAACTGCAGCTCAGTGTGAGAAAGTCTTAAAACTGTCACACTCAGACGGCTTTATACGAGAAAATATCATGATCCTTTCAACTGAGATCAAACTTATTGTTTGAATCACTGAAGTCTTTAAAATCTGCTTCTTTTGCTTCAAAAGATGTGAAAATGTTTTGCTTATTGGCAGTAAAAGTTTAGTCTCCATGACAGTTATTAAGTCTTTATTAAGTGCTTCATTAATATGGATGTGCAGCTGATGATATTATTAACAGTAAATAACTACATTTATTGCCTGAGTGCCTGCAGGATTCATTTCATGCTGTTATTTCTTTTACTTTTGGCATCATAGCTTCAAAATTTCTCAGATTTAAGCGTCTTTCTTGTTAAAAGAAACTCAGAAAGGTAAATTTGGGTCTGTCAGTCCCAACAAGTCACTGAAACTTAAAAACTAAAAGATAACTTACAAAAAGAAAACTTAAAGAAGTGTTTCACTAAATCAAAAAGCTACATTTGGAACGAGAGCTTAACTGATCGTTGATCATTAAGATTTGGACCTTGTATTTTTAGATTTAAAGTAATTTAAAGGAATCAAAGATGAACTTTATTTAATGATATTCCACCAAATTAACCCGTCACCCGATCCGGTTGTAAACTGCCGAGACGAGACACTCGATCCCGCCCGTCCCAGTTTAGTTCAGTCGACGTCGCTGCTCTTCAGCTGTGGTCTCAGATCACGTTACGGCACAAATATTCTCGTCCATCCATCTCCGTCTGAGTGACAGAACATGCTGATCTCAGAGAACCTCACACTGACATCCTCCATCTGAGCGAGCACGGCGTTCAGACGGAGGACGTCACATGTTTCCTCCCATCAAACGTGTCCCTCTGATGTGTGTGTGTGTCCTCACGCAGGTTTGTGAACCGCAAAAAACGCCAAGATGTCTGAGTAAGTCTGAACACCGTCGTCCTCTCTGATCACATCCAGCAGCTTTAGATTCTCCTCAGTTACTTCTGAGAAAATAAACAGGCACAAAGTCTTTTTATTTCTGAAAACAGGTGTAAAAAAAACACATTGGTGACAAGTTTGCTGCTTTGTTTTGTTTGTTTTTTGGTAATTAACAACATCAACAAGATTCAAAATTCATAAAAACACTTTAAACTTGTTCTGATATCAGAGAAGGTAACAATATATATCAAATATCGAATTATTTTACTTTATAAAAGGAAACGACTGGCTGCTGATTTTTGTTTTGCAGTTGTACATCATTTTTTTGCAGATGTTCTGGTCTCAGCTGGTTCATTTAGTTTTATTCTATTAAAGAAGAACAGCAGAAGCACTTTAAGTCAGCGGTTATTCTTTTTTTTCTCAGTGAAAAACCCCTTAAAAGATATAAAACATACCAGGGACCTGCTCATATATGTGTCTTGGAATAATTTGACAGCATTTTTTTTTGTTCATATATTTCTACTTCGTTATGTTTTTGTACCAAGTCAACATACATACACAGAAAATATAAACCAGGCAGAATAAAAAATACAAAAAAGAACAATAATGAACTGCTCGAAGGTTTGAACAGAACACATCTGTAATATAATAGTTTGTGCAAATAATCATAAAATAAATGCAGGCTATAATGAAGTTATTATAAGTAAATAAATATTTTTATATCAGGATAATTTTGATGAATGAATCTGAAAACTTTTTTATGGACCGCCTGGCAGAGTGCCACAGACCCCTGAGGGTCCCCGGACCACTATTTGAGAAGCAAAAACTAATTTTTACATGAACAAAAAAATGTTACAGTCATCAGATGTACTTTTTAATGAAGGACATTTTCAGTCAACTTGTCATTTTTCATAGTTACAATAAATATCGTAGCTTCAGTTTTTGGTATCGTTACATCGTCAGCTGATATCAGTAAACTCTCACACAGCCTGAATTGATCGATCGGATATCAGTGATTATGTACGATCTGATATCACATAATTTATTTTATGTTTTTTTAACCTGAGCCTTTATCGGAACATCTCTGGTTTAAACAAGTGAACTGTAAAAACAACAAACTTATCTTTAATCTCTTTTTGACGTTAGCTGTAAATATTAATGTATATTTCAGTTTATGGTTAAATGCTGCTCTGGTCTAACTTCCTCCCAAACAGGAAAAAGCTGACTTCCAGCCGCAGGCATCACCTGAAGGTAAAAAATATTCTAATTAGATTTGATTACACCTCACAAAAATATAGTTTTATTTTTAAAAAAGGCTCAATAATGTGCTGCAGCGGCTGCCTGTTTTTCCTTCGTCCCGCAGAGTCTGATCCTCTCGATCGCCCAGCAGTGGCTGGAGCAGGAGAAAAAGGATGGCACAGCGGCTAAACAGGCCTACATGTCCGAGAACTGCCCTGCCCCGGACCTGAGCGGAGATCAGGCCGCCCTCATGGTGAGAAGTGGTTCAAGAACAGCAGCTGAGAGAGAACAAAGTCCTCGGCTGTTAGCAGCACAGAGCTAAGATTCATTTGTTAGCTGGTTAGCAACGTCAGGTTATGACGCATCCACTTTTCAATGTTCAAATCAAATTCTTCATCATCCTGTAGCATTTAAGAACCATGATTAGCATTGTTAGCTAATCATCAGCTACACAGAGCAAATTAATATTATAAACCTCGATGTAGTTTTTCTCTTTTCAGGTTTCGTTTCAAAGCACCAAACTTAATATTTAACACATTTAAGTGCAGCTGTGGTCACATGTTCATAAATGTAACATGAGAACTGCGTGTGTGTTTGCGTGTCGACAGGAAACCTGCAAGAAGCTGCACGCCCTCATCGACAAGATCGATGAGGACAGGTACGACATCGAGGCCAAAGTGCAGAAGGCCGACAAGGAGGTAAAGTCCCCCTGACAGAATCACATCGTGAGGACGTTCGTCAGGACATTAATACTAAAATAAAAAGCTTTTCTGCTCTCACAGATCGAGGACCTGAAGATCAAAGTGGTTGATCTGAGAGGTGTGAAGAAACCCGCCCTGAAGAAGGTGCGCATGTCCGCTGACACCATGCTGAAGGCTCTGCTGGGCTCCAAACACACCGTCAACATGGACCTGAGGTCCAACCTGAAGCAGGTCAAGAAGGAGGTGAAAGAGGAGGTGAGTCCGCCGTCATTTTTACAGTTCTTATAGTCTTCCTTGAGAAAAAATAACTTTAATTACTGTTTTACACGGTACAGAAAGTTTAGATTAAAATGAAAAGATTCAAATCTTGAGTTTTGGATCAAAATCAAACCCTAAAAAAAAAACATTTGGCTGACCTTTAATCTTTTCTTGAGATAATTTACTTTGGGAAAAGTGGAAAATCTCTTGAGTTTAAGAAACAACACGTAACATTCCACATTAAAATGTCTAAAAACACCATATATCTTATATTTTTTCTTAAGTTAAATGTTTATATTACTACAAATGTTCAAACGTTGAGAAATACATAATTTATTCAGGATAACGGTGCGTTTCCTGCCAGCTAGTTGCTATAACTTCTGGGAAAACATGCGTCGTGTGAATAAAACTTTGTTTTGTTTTGTCTCCTCTGCAGCCAACAGAAGCTGTGGGCGACTGGCGTAAGAACATCGAGGACAAGGCTGACAGGAAGAAGATGTTCGAGACTTCCTAAACGCGTCGTCGCCGCTGTTTGTCTGTTTATATGAAGAACATGTGTCTTATATGTGCTGCTGAACCAGGCGGGTGTTTCGAGCGGCAGGTCGAGAGGAGGCAGGAAGTCTGAGGAAGTTTCAGCTGTTTGACGATTCTTTTTTTCTTTGAGTCTTTTTTTGTTTGTTTTGGCACTTTGTTCGTCCGGAGGGAGGGGGAGGAGTTTCTGAGGAGTTTCTGCAGGTTCACACAAAACACAACAAAAAGTCTTAATGTCCACACATTCAGGGAAACACTCACACAAACTGAACGATGTCTTATAGAAACAATAAAGTCAAATGTGGAAGAAAATACGTGTGGGTTTGTTTTTGTTTGTATTTACAGGACGGTAGCCATGACTTCAGAAATATAAATGGCTCTAAAATATTTGGTTTAGTAAAATAATATTGTAATAATTTTTAACTTTTATTCTGAACATTAAAACATAAATGTTTTCTCTGGAGAAAACTACATTTTTAATTTGTTTCTGTGTTTTTGTTGATTTCAAATCAACGTCATTTGTCTGGTTTGTAAATTTGTCTTTTTCTGATTCCTCAATTTGGAAAATTCCAGTTTATTTTGCTGGAAATAGTTTAAATACTAATATAATCAGGGTTTCAGCGGCATGATAAGGAATCAGTTCTATATTCTTTTCACTCTTTTGAAAAATGTACATTTTGATGGTGTCCCGTGTTTTTCTAGTTGTCTGAGTATCATTGTCCTGAGAGAAATAAAGTTTCTAAACTAGATGAAATATAATCTGTCGTAAAGATGTGACCAGACAGCTGTGTGTGTGTGTGTGTGTGTGTGTGTGTGTGTGTGCTGCTGCTGCTGCTGCAGGTGATTGGCAGCAGGTGTGTTCAGGTGTGTTCAGGTGTGTTCAGGTGAGCTCCATCAGTAATCAGGGCGGTTCTAAATCAAGCAGAGTGAATCTTTCAGCAGACTTCAGTCTGTTGTCTCGTCAGGTTAAACTGCTCGTCGCTGCCTTCATGTTAGTGTTTGTTAGCATGTGTGGCTCGTCTCTTTATGTCGGTAAACACAGCAGGAAACCTGCTCCTGTCCAAACCTTTTTGGAAACATGTTGCAGGCATCAAATTCACAATTCAGTTCAACACAACAAGATTATATACACATCATCATCATCATCATCATCATCATCATCATCATCATCATCATCATCATCATCATCATCATCCAAACTGGCAAAGCAATGCAACTGCAATTAGTGTATGTTTAAAAAAAAAACACTGAAGTTTATCAGTTTGACCATTCAATATCTTTTTGTCTCTCTTTGAACTGTTTTCAATTGAACAGAGGTCAAAAAGTCTTACTGCATCCTGTTCTTATTTACATTTTACATCCCAACTTTTTAGGAATTGGGGTTGTAAAATAAGGAGGTAAAGGATCTTATAAATAAATAAATAAATAAAACAGGAGGGTGCAGCCGACCTTAGCATACAGCTCACAGTGATGAGTGTAATAATTATCAGCCGTAATAAATCTTATTGCTCAGTGATAAACAGCATCAAAGGGCTTCAGAGTCAAACAGCTGAAACATGCTGGTATGAAACGTCACCACAGGAAAGTTGCCTCAATGAGAATCTGCATCATCACAGAGGAAAACATGTTTGATTATAAGTAGTCACCAACCTGGTCACATGATATTTAAAGTCACCTCGTCATCATCAAACCTCCGGTCTTGTGGCAGCTAAATAAAAATTAGACTCCAGAAATAAAACATCTTCACTTTTTAGGGTTTTTTTTATTTTGCTCCATGATAAGTTGTTCTCTTCAGGTCTGTTTCGTCACATATCTTACTGAAGTGATCTTTTTTTTTTTTGTGTACAACTTGACATTTTGTCCTGATGGCGGCTCCAAAGAAAAAGACCTCGGTGTCACTAAATATCTGGACTCATCTCAGCGTTTTGTGAAACTAAAGTAAAGTAAATAATGAGTCTGATGTCGGTGCCATTTAATCTTAATACTGTAGTTTCTGTAGTTCTTAAATGATTCACCTCTCTGCTGGTTTCAGACATGCCCCGCCCTACGCGCACACACACACACACTCACACACACACACGCACACACACACACACACACACTCACAGATGCTCTCACACTCCTTGTATGGTGCTCTGAGCTCTGCCTCCAGCCTGCTGGGGGCCCGGGGCTCCGGGGCCTCTAAAGTTTCCTCAGCAGCTAACTTTATCCTGTCGACCTGCGGGGGAATGTGAGGAGACGCCTCTCAGTTATATTTGGATCATGTGACTTCACCGAGTCTCCCTTTTTAAAAAAACGCAGGGTTTTCTCTCCGTCACCGGTCTGCTGGGTTCATTCTTACTGTTTTATATTTAGTTAAAACTGATAAAACAACCTGGTTTCTCTCTGCATCTTTCTGGAATTATAATAATATAATAATATATATAAAAATATATATATTTTAGCAGTTTTCCTGAATGAAAGCAGAATAAATACACAGACAGAGACAGAGGAAGACACGGTGTCTGAGAGGAGCAAAGATGAACTGATGAATTGATTAACAGAATAGTTGGTGATTAATGTAATAGTTGACAAGTAATCAATAAATCTGTGCAGCTCTGATAGTTTTAGTTTCATACAGTGTGTTTACAGTAAAAGTCCAACAAGCCTGAGTGTTTGATCTGAACACTTTGTGTTCAGAAGTGCTGCATTAAACTGAGATATTATTGTGCAATATGCACAATATATGTTATTTAACGTGAGTAATCTAAAGGATACGTTACATGTTCGGTAAATTGTGAAACTGATCCCAGTTTAGGTGAAACAACAGCCTCAAATTTATGAGTGAACGTTTCTTCGAGATGGACTAAAAGAAACATGTCATCATGTTTTCATCCCACTGCAGCTGTGTTTGTGTCCATGTGATGAAGAACCGTTCTGTCGCTGTTCTTTCAGCTCTGATTTGGTCTCCAGCAGCTCCTGAGGAAGATTTCTGGTTCTTTAAATGTTCCAGGTCAGTTTACCAGAGACGGACGCAGAGGTCTGTCCTGATGGTTTGAACTCGGCTGGTGTTTATGTTTGTGTTTTGTTGATGATGTCATGGCGTCCTGGTGTGTTCTGCTTTGTTTCAGCAGATGTGGCAGCAGCTGGATGTTGCTATTATTAACCTCAGCGACGGGCAGTAAGACTGAACTCTGGCACATTTAAAAAGATCATAAAAACAGAAATGTTTTCACTGGTACATGTGGACGGCAGGTCTCGTCTGTGCTCATGTTAAACATGTTTGGGGAGTCAGTTCTATTCTGCTGAAGAATAATTAAAAAATACTTTATTTTGGAGCAATGACAACGATGAACAAAAGGTAAAAGGCAAATTCAGACCAAAAAAAGGACAAAATGATGATATTTTGTGCTCTGGTTAGCAGTGAATCACAAAGTAAATATTTTACTCTAAACTTTGGGGGGTTTCAGTCCCTCTGTCCATGAAAAGGACAGAAAAGGGTAAATAAATTACCCAAACTAGAAGCGGTCACTCAGGAGAGTGCAGATCAACGCCAGGCAACAGATGGTGAAGCACCTGCTGCAATGTCCCACACCTTCCTTTTTAATCAAACGTATTAAATTGACTTTTTTAAATTCTCACTTACATGTGTGATTCCGGTAAATAATTTCCAGGTAGAAACAGAAACATGCTGTCGTCACTTAGAGATTATTTGTACAGAGGAGGACTGATAGAGAGCTGAACATTATGATGTCACAGTGAAGCTGACCTTTGACCTTTTGCATGGCCAAAAAATGTGTTTAGCGAGGTCACCGTGACCTTGACCGTTCTTTGCGTTCTTGAGATATCACATCACAATTTTGGGATGACCTGAAAAATATACCGTACTTCCTGTGGCCACAGCTGTCACTGGCAGCCATAAAAAAGATTATTTTTGAATGACTGGATTCTGCATCATAAACAAGAAAAGAACCAAAGTAAAGTTACCGACGTTGTTATGAACGCTGCACTTTTAATAAACTTTATTTAAAAAGAGAATCTAATGATTCTTTATGGTTGACATTGTGCTCAGAGGACGTGAACTCTCAAGAAAAATACACATCTTATCTTATTATTGTATTTTCTGTTTCTTTGTTTTATTATTAGTTTTTCACCTGATTGTACTTTTATCTATCAAATATGAAAACAAAATCAGAAATGGTCGTTTAAAGAACAATCTCACTGCAAGAAAGAAATCTCAGCAGGGTTACCTCCAGCTGAGCTCCAGCACAGATTAAAAACAGACATTTTAACTTTTAATCAGCTACTCCATGACAACCAAAATGTCCAGAACTTTATGATCAGATTGTTTTGACACATTTTATGATTAATTATTAACAGTTTTTGGGTTTAAAACAAACAAACAAACAAACAAAAAATCATTTCAAACCAACAAATGTCTGGACGTTGGTTTGGATGTGACTCTCAGTCCTGCTGGTTTTCATTTCAGTTTCTTAATTAGGTTCTAATTTACACTCAGGTGAAGCTGTTGGTTTTAATTAGCTGTAAAAACTCGGCAGCACTGAGGAGGAGCCGGACTGAAAACCAACAAACTGATGACTGCAGCCTGGTCGACATCCTCAGTGAGCAGATTAAGAATAAAGAGCCATGCAGACAGACTGAGGAGCTGCAGGATGACACTGGCCTCAGGTCTGTCAGAGGTCAGAGGTCAGAGGTCAGCGTCCCCTTCGACTAACATGGTCCTCTGAAAACTGATGCTGGTTATTTCTGGACTAAAGCTGCTGGAGATGAAAGTTTGTGCTGGTGGTCGGAGTGAATCACATAAAATAACAGAAATAAAGACAAGAAATGAACATTTGACACGCGACAGTTTGGAAGTTTTCAGTCCCTCTGAAGCAGCATGTCCACATCAGGTGGGTCAAAGGTCACATGTCCCACACATGATGAATATAGAGGACGATAAAAGACACAACAATATAAATAATATGAATAAAAGTCTCACCAGTGTTTCCTGGAGGAGGAGACACATGATGCTCAGATGTTTCTGCTGATGTGGGTGAAGGTTCACGGCCAGTAGGGGGCGTGTTTGCTCTGTTTTTCAAGTTAAAGCGTCTGATCAGGTCGAGTTTGGATGATAAAGTAGATTATAGATCAGATATGAATGTTTTTTTGTGGTTGTTGTTTTGTTGCTGCTTATTTCTTTGCAGTTATTTTTTACAATGAACATGAACTTTATTAATTTTATTCTCATTTTAATGTTTGTTTATATGCAGTCATGGTAAAAGGTGTAGAGTGGACGGGATGTTTTCATTTACATGCAGACAGTTTTAATTTTGTATCTGTTGACACATGGAGGGTGAAAATGATCGGTTATAAATATGAGTGAGTGAAAATGTAATTATTAATCCTGTAGATTAAATACAAATCATGTCTTATTCTGGCATGTTTCTTCCCTACAAGCTCAGCAGTATTCTGTGTTTTTCCAACATGATGAACTTTGACTCAGTTGTAACTGTACAGTTTGTGATCGGAGGACTCGTACCTGTGCAGAAACAGGAGAAGTCTGAAGAACTTTTTAGTCACATGAGTGGAACAGCTGATGAAAATGTCAAGCAAATGATCCACAGAACAAACATTTCTCAAAGGGACAGTTTACCCCGAAATCAAACCCCAAACCTGTCCGCTGCAGGCCAACTGGGTTTTTCACATGACCTTTGATATTACAGTCTTGTCCATTGATGAAAATATATCAATTGTATTCTTAAAGTCTGTGTAAAAGAAAAAAGGATCTTTTTTCTTGGCTTGGTGACGTGTTGGAGCCATGGTCCCTCAACACTATATAAGCTCTACGAACCGACACGGGAACGACTCTCTCAGTCCAAATAAACTAAGCAGCTCACTTCAGTTCCAACAATCTGACCCAGAGGAGAAAAAAATACCATCCTGTCACCACCGTCCTCTGGCTCCGGTGGCTCAAACATGTCTGGACACGTTCAATAAATCTGCTGGACAGAACGTCCATATTTCAGGTCATCTTCAGGTCATAGTGGTGTTTGACACCGACACAGCGGAGCGGACACGACCCCAGAGTTTCAGAGCAGAGAAATCTGAAATCATAATTTCCAGACTTAAGTTTATATATTTGGCGGTGGTTAATAACACTTTTCTGTGGTGTGAATAACACGCATTTATCGTTGCTTGACACAATCTTTAAATTGTGCACATATATTTGTTTCTTATATCAAAAGATGACGAGTGGATTTAAAGCAGTCTGTGAGTTAAGAAGGAAAATATGAAAAATGGTCCAGTTGTCCAGGAGTTAGGCTACTAACTGGATTCTAACTTATTATTCTGATAAAGTTTTGAGATGGATGAGAGGCTCAGACTTGATGGGACTGGATGTGAACATTAACGGCGTCCTCCTCGGCTGAGCTGTAACCTCTCGTCCATGAGTAGATGCACGCTTCCTTCTGCGTGGTTGATGGATGTAGTTTGACAGGAAGAAAGTAGTTCCTACATGAAACTGCTCTCAACACGGGCCGTATAGTGTCTTGGATCACAGGCAGAGGGCTGCAGGATCTCTGCAGATACAGACATCCAAAGTCATTACATCATGAGTCTATATGTTGTTTTTTTTAAGGAAAATATTGCAGATTATACCTTTAAACATTCTCACTTTTTAAAAAATACTTGAATTGAAAAAGATTTGTCACACAAATCCCACGATTTTTCATCATGGTGGGTATTTTGACGCAGATCTGGTTCCAGAGGCAGACTTTCAGAAAAGAACAAAGAAATATAAACCTTTATTAGGATAACAAACCTCTTATTGTTTTCTACTTTTCATTTATTATATTTTCATGGTTCAGAGCCTGTCTTCCTCACATCCATTCAGCTTTAGTTCTCTTTATTTCCTACATGGTGAAAGTGACTCAGGTCATTTTCCATCTCCTCACTCTGCTGAATCAGATGTAAATCGTTCGCTCCGTCCTGTCGTCTCCCCGCGGACCTCATGACTGAAACCCAAGCACGTCTTAATAACTGACCCAGGCTGTAAAGTCATTTAGTGTCATTATGTCCAGCCTGCCGGAGGTCATCGTAAAAGTTGAAGGAGTGCCGTTACATTTAGTGCCTGCTCAAAATCTCATTAACTTCCTCCTGTTTGTCCCTGTGAGTCCCATATGGTTTCACTTTCAGCACACCACAACTCGCAGGTTCTCTACCCCCACCAAGCTGCAGGATTGTTGAACACACACACACACACACACTCCACACGCTCGTTGTCATCTCTGGATGGATGGAGATTTATTTCTCTTTGCGTTCAGCCGTCCACCAGCCGCCCGGCAGTCCTCTCCTCTGCACGGAGAGAGCTGGTTCTGTTGCCGTGAACCTGACAGAGTCTTGAACTCGGCCGTCCATCTGGTGTCTGCAGGTCTTCCATCAGTCAGAGAGCAGACGGGAGCAGGTTTATCTGATCTCAAACAGCGCTGACACCGTCCACAGAGCTGCAGCTGCACATACAAGACTTTTAGAAAACTGAAAGAGGTAAAAGCAGGGCTGGACGAACCTGTTAGGAGCAGAAATAGATGCTAGGCCCCTGTTAGCACCTCTCTTCTTCCCACTTTCTGTCCAGTTCATCTAAACTGGAATATTCTATGTTTTGGCCCCAACATTTGCTGTGTGATAGTTTGATTAAACACAGTTAATATAGAGTCTTTCAGGTTATAAAGCCTCTTCTGAGAACCACACAAATCTGCGAGCTCATGATTTATTTGCTCTTGCAGACATGTGTGGGGTCGCCCTACCATTTATCTAATATGGGGTGGTGTACAGTGGAGCACGACCTTATGGTCTGTTGAGGCATTTTCATAAACAACCAGGATGGCTGCTGCTGATGTGGAAAGTTCTGTCACATCAGTATTAAACAAACTAAACAGTAGGACTATATTTCCTCTACGATACCCGACTCACAATTATTTCAGTCAGATCAGATTTGTCTGCTCAAATATTCAACAAGTTAGTCTTTTTTTTCAGTTCAGTGCACCACGGGTGAATGCAAAATCTCAGCACACCTGGAGGCACAGGTGCGTAGGAAGAGGGCGTAACCCAAAACGTGTACCGTGTAGGGATTTATTCATCTTGTATCATGCTAACTTTGGTGGATCATAACAAATTGGATATAGAATTAATCTGCAGATGCTCCAGTTTAAGATTAGACCCAGTAAGAGGAGTGATGAGTCAGCAGTCTGCATAAAGTAATCAATAAATTAGTTTTTTCAAAAACTGTGAATCATCAGTAACCATGACGGCTCCTTGAGCATGCAGTCATAGATGTGCACGAAAGATATTCGACTCCAGAGGTGTGAGAGATCAGCTGCAGACACACATGAGAAATCAGTCAGCGAGTTCACACACGAGTCTTCTACATTTATTCAATAACAAGAGAATGTTTTGCATTAAGATCCAGATCTGCAGCAAAAATACACAGAGTCAGTGATCTCCTTTGTGTTAAAGGCTGATCCAGTTACCTGCAAAATGATTCTGTTCCTTAACCACTAATGACGCCTCTAATCCAACAAAATACCTGCTGAGCCGGAGCAGACCGCAGAGAGCAACTTTAAACCTGCTCTGAGTGTGTGTGAGGCTCAGAGACGCGGAGGTGACGGTAATTTAGGTAATTTAAGACAATCTACACCTATTTATGGAACATGAAGCTGTGAGTAAACATCTGTAAACATCCCTCTCTTCCATTTGTGTCTCCTGTTTGTTGTTTTTTCAGGATTCGACCAGAATAAAGACTCAGATTCACTTTGTGTTTTTCAGATGTTTTCAGTTTGTGAATCATGTGACCGTGTTGACCTCCGACAGACAAAAAGTTGAATCAAAGGAGCTGAAACATCATCCTGCTCTCCAAAATAAATGTTTAAGTCTATAAATATATTAAAGTGTGATGTAAGAGGTGAACAAATATTTAGAGGAATGTTTGAATTGGAATGTGTCCTTTGACATTTGGGAGGGGAGGAGAAGTCGGCAACTGAATGATGGGAATTTATCAACGCTTCTTTTCTTTATTTACTTTTATTTGAGCGTTTCATGCAAGAAAACAACCAAATTCTCATCTTTTCTCACAGCCATGATGATTTCATTCCATCTGTGTGAACTCAAACCGTGTGAATATCAAAGTTCTGCTTTTTGATCTGCTGCTTCGTCCTCCTGAAAACATTTACAGCAGATTTTTGAAGCTTTGTTCAGTTTCTGTCGGTATCTCCTCTGCGTCTCTTCCTGGTTTACCTCACTCTGCAGGAATGCATCGTTCCTGCTCTCTGCAGCTTTAATAAGGGCTGCATTCCTCCACCTGAACGTGGAATCACCGCTGCATCAGTCCTGTCAGTAAACTCAACACGTCTCCCACATGCTGTAAAGCTCCTGGTGGGCGCCGTAAAATAACTACGCCGCCATAAAAACCATCCTGACTGAAGCTCATAAAAACCTGGAGGAGGCTCAACAACTGACTGGTAGGTGTTGATTCCCCAGTCAGGTTCTGTGAAACACGATCATCACCAGGAAAGTGGCTGATTCTTATAATTTCTTTTAATTTCTCAAGAACAGCACAACAGAAGACAGAGCAGAGATCAGAAGTAACACAGATGTAAGAATCTTAATTTATTTTTTCCAACAACTTTTGAGTTTTACTTTTACTTTTAGTCACTTTCACCTGGTCCTGGTATCTACCGAGTCCACCTGATCTACCGCCTTATTTTTCAGCAGCTTCAGGATGAATTGGCCTCTTGACTCTGTTGTCCACTTTCACCTCGCTGCAGGCAAACAAACATGTTGCTCTCCAACAGATTACAAAGACATTTTCTGTTTTTTTTGTGGTTTTGTTTTAAAGTTTAAAATTTTAATTGTTTAGTTAGAAAATGCACCATTATTTTTTATAACTTCTGGATCTCTCTGCGTTCGAAGTTGTTGGAAACATTTGGGATAAACTCAACTAAATATATAACACGTTAGTGTTTTTAGACATTTCAGTGCAGAAATATTATGCTGTCCTCACTTAGAGATTATTTTTACAGAAGAGGACACAGGACTGATAGAGAGCTGAACATTTTGATGCTACAGTGAAGTTGACCTTTGACCTTTTGGATATAAAATCTCATCACCTCATCATTTTATTCCTACTGAATATTTGTGTGAAATGTTGTCAGAATTAGCGTTTGGATGTGGACACGGACAGCTACAGACACTTTCCGCTTGGCATTTATTTTTCAAATGTAAAATACTCAACTGATGGTGGGATGAATGCTTTTGCAGAACCGAGCCTTCTTTATTTGGTCTTTCTTGTTCTGTGTGAGAACTGTTTACAACCTTCAGTGCCTTCAGGACGGATCGCTCTCTCGAATCTGTGTGGTCCACTTTCACTTTTCAACAAACATGTTGCTCACTGACAGATTACATGAACTCTATCTGTTTTTTGTGGTTTTGTTTTAAAGTTTTAATCCAAGACTTTCATCCTGCTCAGTGTTCAGATGCCACTGATCAAACCTCTGCAGCCTCGTCTGCTTTCTGTCTGAGTATCAAACACTAATTACAGTGTAGACATTATTACAGTGTATACATTACTGAGAGGTGAGAGTGAGTCGCAGATGTATAATTTTACCTCATGTGTATGTGGTTCAGGGCTTGTTAAAACATATTTAAGTGCTAAAACGTTTATTTTTTGTAACACTAAAAAACACAAAAATGAGAATATTAACATTTTCTGTGTTCATTGCAGCCACAATATAAAAGTGTGCATCTTTTTTTCCTTTATTGAACCAACAACAAATACAAAACACAACGCCTGGACTCAGCAACATGTTGCATTTGTGAACCAAATTGTTCACGAGTGATGTAACCACACTGATCAACACTGGAGAGATGACAGGGTGGATTTATGCAGCCATTCGAGTGTGAAGTGGGATATAAATGTGCACATGTCCTTCATCGGAGGAGGGAATTTGATGCATAATTCTGAAAGAAGCAATGAAATGTTTCTGGATTACACAAACAGTGACACAGCACATAATTCATAGTGAAATCATCAAGTTTTGTTGGACAGAATGAACTAGAATTACCGACTTGTGGTTTCATGCCTCCACCCAAGGGCACCGGCTGTACGCGGTGGGGCAACAGCGAGGCCAAAGCCATGATGCATTTATGGTCAAACGGTTCCAATTCTGGGCTTAGATTAAAATAGTTTTATTATGAGACTTAAATCACAACAAGTATAACACGTCTGTAATAAAACACATGGGGAAATATTAGTTATTTAGGCAAAGCCAGCTAATTTTTCATGTTTTCCACCCTGGATGACATTTTACCACATTTATTCTACGATGGGGCGTCTAAGAGGACACTTTTGCATAGTTTTCTTGAAGATGGGGGCAGATGTTTGTTTTTGGTAATTGACTAATTATTTTGTATCATTTTTTTAATCCAAATTCTCTGATTTCAGCTTCTTAAAAGTGAATATTTTCTGGTTTCTTTCCTCTCTGACAGTAAACTGAAGATCTTTGAGTTGTGGACAAAACGAGACATCTGAGGACGTCGTCTTGAAACACTGATCAACATTTTTCACAATTTTCTGACATTTTATCTTCAAAACAAACTGATTAAGTGAATATGAAAATAATAATTTGCTGCAGTCTCACAGTGTGAGGAGTGTAACGTTACTGAACAAAGTACATTTAAATGTGTGTAGTAATCTAAACGTGCATTTATGCTTCACAAAGGAAGACGAACCTGGACAAACAATTAATAAACTTAACAATGAACATAAAACATATTAGACTGAATGATTTTAACATATTTCATATTGAGTTGATGCAAAAGTAACAGAAAGTAATGATAATAATGATACTTGAATTGGGTTACTGACTTCATTTTTTATCTGTATAAAAATACGTTATAAACCCAGACACACTTTAGTTTCGGGGATTTTTCAAGACAAAGACTGTGAGATATTCAGGTGATAAATATGGAAAAAGTAGATTTATTTCCACAATTTGTTCTATGATGGTTTTAATTATAAACCAGGTGTGTGTTACCCTCCATCAGCAGACCTGCACACCTGCGTTCAATCGACCTGCTCACACAGGTGCTTTGTTCAAACACAGCTCTGCTGATTCCACCTCAGCTGGAAGAATCTGCAGCGAAAACTTTAAACGATGATATGAAAAGGTTAAAACTTCATCATCAGCTGCTGTCGGTGCATTACCTCATGTACTGAGCTGCAGGGGCTGCTGGGAGCACGAGGAGGCCATAAACTGAGCTCGTGCCCATTAATTTAGCTTCACGTCTGCCATCCTCTTGATTATAATGTTCAGAGGCTCCAAGAGGCGGAGGTTTCTTCTTCTGCAGATATTCTCAAGGTCAGTAAATCACTTTCATAGCCCGTCTGAAGGATCTGAGCTCACATGAATTAGATCTACTCAGTAAACTGTGTTCGGTCCTTTCAAAAGTCTTCCAGATGATTAAATTAACTGCTAAACACAACAACGCTCATGTTTTTAAATTACTACTGTGTGTAATTCTGTCTAAGTTTCAGAGTAAAACAATGACCTGCACTTTATTATTAATATCTCTAAAATATAGATTTCTGAACCACAGCTGGTTGCAGAAACTGTTTATAGTGAGAAAAAGGCAAAGTTTTTTCTGATAAAGGTTTTATTATGAAGTGAGTGTCAGCAGATCTGTGCTGGCATGGAAACTCGTCTTTATTTACCATCACAAGCAGAAAAAACAAAGCGATCATGTTCTCGAAGTCGAGCCCTGAAGGGGCGTCAGCAGCATAAAATACAAGTTTATGTGATTGTGTTCAGGGCGGCGCAGCGTTACCCTCACACAAACTGTTTACAGTACACAGCCGGGTCCGACCAGCAGCAGACAGGCTGCTCTGTCATCTTCAGCCTCAGATCCTTCTCCTCGGATCATCTTTCCCCCCGTCAGCTTTAATCATCTGAAGAATCTGAAACTGAACCCCTCTACAGAGATTCACAGCTGCACAATGAGGCCCTGTGGCTGCCTAATGTGTTGATCTGCTGTTTAGTTATTAGAGGAAAGCATTTCCTCTGACAGTGTTGGTGGTTTGACTCCCGAAGAAGATGTCGTGCTGGGTTCAGACTACATCATATTTCTGCCTCTATCAAACTTGCTGTCTTTCATGACGTGCATGATGTCAAAAGGAAGGAGGTGCTGGTCCGGGCTGGCTGAAGGCGTAGGCAGTGTTGCCAGATATCCAATAATTATCAGATATCTGGCATTATCGGATATAATTGTATCATAATTTTAACACCTGTACGATATGTGATTTATAATTCCAAAAAATGAATCTACGATAATTTTGACATTTCCATAAACCCACAATGAAACCTTGTTTGAGAGCAACCAATCACATCAGCATCTCACTGATCGACTGATGCACGCTGCGGGTAGAAGTTTGCCATTGGTTGCTCGTTTCAAGCCACACGGCGTGCATATGTTCCACTTCAACTCTACTTTGCAGCAGCACCGTCGCTGCATCCTGGGCTTCGTGCCATCTGAGATTATTGTGATTGGTTTAAAGAAATGCAAACAAGGCAGGGCATTTTTTTCCTTTATAGTTTTATAGCAGTCTGGAGCTTTTATTTTGACGGGTAAGAACAGAAGGAGTGATTGTGTGATGAGCTGAGATTGATTCTTCTTACGTTGTCCATCATTTGCTGCAGACCCCTTTTGTTTGTCTGCAAACATGCACCTCATTGGGTTGATCCATGGATGTATTTATGAGAAGTGGACCCAGCATCAGAGGCGGGGCTCCGTGCTTTCTGATGAAAGTTCCTCAATGATGCATGAAGTCAAAAAGCCTCTTCCCGCTCTGCTCCAGTTATGTCACTAAACGAATCACAGGTGAAATTAATCTGATTGTTTTTAATGTTGTTAGTCTTTCTGTTGTCGAGTAGTAAAATGTGCGACTGGGATGCTGAAAGGTTGTTTCTGTCCCTCCAGTTCAGGATCGTTGTCTGTTTTTGTGATGGTTAAGTCGACCAGTGCAGGTTGTTAATGTTTCAGTGGCGTCTTCAGTGATGAGAGATCTGGGAGGCTGGAATGCTGCGAGCGATGGTTGAGGATAGTGTTTGTGTGATGTTTGTCAAAATGTTTGAATGTGTGGGCGGAGCCATGTGGCGTGAAGGTAGTCATCTGTGGTGTTTAATGTGCAGTGTGAGCAAGTGTCATTGTCTGTGAGTCCCTTTTTGTGTCATTTATCCTGGGTGAGGTGCAGACTGTGTGGAGTTTTGTCTTCAATAAGTTGGAGTTTGGAGTTATGGGACAAAACTATTGCAGATGTTGATCCCGGAGTTGATGTCTGTGGTGACTGAAAGATCTTTTTCACAGTATTGGACCCTTTGAGGGAGATTGTTGTTTTTATTATAAGTTTGTATGTTTGTTGTTTGATGTATTAATTATTCCTTTTACTGCTATTTAACATCGCATGCAGCACGTCAAGCTGCAAACGGGATGTGCTGTGGGTCGGGGGTACTTGGTTGCTAAGCAGCATGAATCCCAAAGTCTTGGCCGAAAAAAGGTCAATGATATCACGCACAGAGTGCACAACAGTTCAATATTTTCAAATTCGTGTCTCCACAAAAAGAGACAGAACAGATACATATTCATGTTTATTTTCAGCCAGGAAAAATACAGGAAACAACAAAAATCAGATAATGAGTGGGACATCATTTTAAAGCAAATTTATGTGTTTAAATACTTTCTTTTGTGCTGCATTCACATCTGGTGTAAACACACACAACCCACTACCTTTCTAATTTATGTATTTTAGCTGCTGCAGATGCTTTGCAGTGGACGTACAGCAGTGGCCTTTAGACAGTGTTTCAGCTGTGAAGATTGTAAGTTTTAGTGTACCATGATCAAATATGTGTTCCAGATGTGTAATTCCTGTTTTTTTCCATGAATTGAATGAT